>PVKE010003202.1:0-50636 GCA_004027555.1 Craseonycteris thonglongyai
TGGGTTGCTTCTAGTTTGAGGCTGTTATGAAGAATGGTGCTGTGAATACTCTTGTACGTGTCTTCAGGTATTGCTACTATATGTAAGTATGAGTTTCTGTTACTTGTGTACTTGATATGAGCCCTTTCTTGGTTTTATGGGTCCCAGATACCTTCTCCCACATGGATTCTTGTCATTGTGCCCAGGGAGAGATTAACTTTTACTAGAAATCTAGAAGGGTTTGAGCAGAGCCCTGAAGAAGGGTGGGACTTGAGGACGTGGAGATGGGAGTGCTTGTTGTTCACATGCCGGCGTGAGTCACGATGTGTACTCACAGAACACACAAGGTGGGGGCAGCTTAGCTCTCTGGAGTCTGTGATGAAGGCTGCCTTTACAGGGATGGTAAGAAATGGAGCTGGAAAGGTAGGCTGAGGATCAGTTCATGTAGGGGTTTGAATTCCTGGTTATACATAGCATTTCAGTTTTATTCTGTATGTTGTAGAGGAGAAAGACGCCGTGTCTAAAGTTCAGAACATCTGCCATATAACCCTTATTTCTCGTTTTGTAAATAGAAATCCAGTAACAATGTTAGAATAAGCATGATCAACAATCCTAGTGAAGATGTAAGTTACGAGAACACTCAGATCTCCAGAGCCATCTGGGCAGCTCTCCAAACACAGAACTCCAACTCTGCTAAGAATTTCATCACAAAAATGGCCAAGGAGGGAACTGCAGAGGCCCTGGCCACAGGGGCCGACCTCGCTGAGTTCTCCGTCGGGGTGAGTCTGCATTGCGTGCAGCTGCCTCCTTCTTGTTTACGCGGAAGCTCGCCCCTGTGTGCTGATGTGTCCTGGTCATGATCAGGGTTTGTGGTTTTAGTTTCAAGTCTCGATTTCATTTACGTAAGTTGAGAGAATCTATTCAACAGATAGCAGTTATGCCACAATCCCTTTGTGGCTTCTACACTTGCTGGGTTTCAAGATGTGTGTGATAGAATTTATGTTTTAAGCATAAAACTATTTGTTTTGTATAGTTTTTAAAAGACAGACAATATTTGATTTGTTCATACAGCAAAAACCTGAGATTTAAGCCACTTAATGAGTTAGAGGCTTATGTCTTCTTGATGTGTTTCCAATAAATAATAAGCCCATGTTTTTTCATTTATATGTTACATACTTCTTATTAAGTGTTTTGTAACTCACTTATAAAACGATGAGTATACTTGATATTTCAGTTGATAAAAAGGCTCTCACTTGAAATTAGCAAGACTTTAAAATGCAGAGTAAAACACTACTTCGTCGATTGAACAATCACATATGAGAGCAGAAGGAAATAATCATTGCTTGGCAAGTGGGAAGGTGGGAAGGAGAATGGAGACCTTATAATGTTATTAAAATTAATGATTTCCACTAAAAGAGCACTTTATAATTTATTTGTTACGATTATTCATTGTCATGGTTTAATAACAATTACTTTTCCTTAATAACAATTACTTTCCTAGGGCATGGATTTCAGTCTTTTTAAAGAGATGTTTGAGTCTCCCAAAATGGATTTCATTTTGTCTCATGCCATGTACTGCAGGGATGTCCTGAAGCTGAAGAAGGGACAGCGGGCGGTGATCAGCAACGGCCGGGTGAGGACTGTGTCCTGAGACACTGCTCGTAAGCTCGGCCCACTGCCACTCTGTTTGCAAAGCTGATGAGGGCTGTGCAGTGCTGATGAGCATTCCTATTCCCTTATTTTAAAGGCAGTTTGCTCATTTTGCCATAAACAACCTTGTGTGAAACATGCCTGCTGTTTAATTTTGTCCTGTGCAAGGTGGTAAGTGTGTGATGGCTCTCAGAAAACAGATCAGGGAGGCCTTTGATACATAAAATATTCATTCCCTCTGAGGACCCTGGTCATAGATTATGCACTCTGCATGAAGTTCATTGGTTTAGGCTTAAGCTGTGTCATAAGATCTGCAACCACTGAAATGAGACTATGGCTAATGTACCAAACTTTTAAACTAGCATGCAGAGTAAAATCTCTGATAGCTACCACTAGGTCTCTCTATTGGCTTTGTTACCTATATTCAGTGAAAATTAAGGAAAGCTGTATTATTTTATTGCAGAGTTTGCTTATTCTATAAACATTGTAAAGTATACAAGTCTGCACTCTGTGTAGCTGAGGAATCAAAATAATTATATGTATGAGTTGGTTTTATTTTTACTTTTGTTCATTGATTTTGTTCTGACATAAACATATCTCAGGTTTTTATTGAGATTTGTTGGTAAGCCTGAGGGTGACCAGAGACTTTCACACAGCTGTGGATTCCCACCCTAACCACCTGCTTGTCTTCACAGATCATTGGGCCACTGGAGAACAGTGAACTTTTTAATCAAGATGATTTCCACCTCCTGGAAAATATCATCTTGAAAACATCAGGACAGAAAATCAAATCTCATATTCAGCAGCTTCGGGTAGAAGAAGATGTGTAAGTTTTGCATAGAAGTTAATTTGTTCGTGCCATAAGGGGCAGTATTAAGTGGACTTTCTTCGTGCTACCCATTCCCAGATGTTTTATTTCCAGCTTGAAAATGCAATAATGCTCTTCAGTATAAGTGTTTGTTTATGCATCTGTTGAAACAAGTCAATTTATTTTGTAACTAGCTGTTTAAAGAACTGAATTAGTTCTTTCCATTTTTATTTTTTAAAACTTGATTGTGGAAAATTTCAAACATATGCGGAAGTAGAGTGGTAAGCTTATTGCCTTGGAATACTTGTGTGAGGAAGCACTGCCCTTCCAGCTCCTACTTGCCCTTCAGTGGTTTTGTTCAGGGAGGGGCTCCGGTGCTGCTTTTTCTGTATTTGTCAGCATGGAGTAGTTTCTCTAGTGCTCTCCGGTGGTGATGGTGAGTTGGTTCTTGTTGGTTGGTTTTTATTTTAATTATTTCAGTGTTATTCTTAGTTGATACATTTTAATGAGTTCTTTCTTGATGGAAGGAAGTATTTATATGATTGGTCCACATATGTGCTGTGTAACTGGAGCCACTGGTCACATACACACGGTTTCTGCATTAAATACAAAATAAATGTGTACTTGGGGGTGTCTTTTTAGGTGTAAATTTTTTTTTTTTTTAAGATTTATTTTTATTGTTTTTGACAGAGAGAGAGAGATACAGAGACAGAGAGAAGGGTGAGGGCCCAGAGCAGTCTCCATAGTTGTACATCATTGGATTTTCCACATAGTTTCATTCCACAGGTTGGCGCGGGGCTGCACAGGTCAGGAACTGGGCCGGGGTGAGACCCCAGTGAGAACTGAACTGGGGGTACTCCCCAGTTCAGCATATGGGTCCACAAGGGCCGGGGCCTGGGTTTGATCCTCGGTCCCCAGGGCTGCAAAGTGAGCGCTCAACCCACTGAGCCATCCCGGCTTCCCCAGGTGCAATATTTGAGGAGCTGTCCTAGCTTTTCCACAGGGGCTGTGCCATTTTACTTCTCACCAGTAACAACAAGGGTTCTGCGTCCCCATGTCCTCTCTAACATGTGTTACTTAATCGGTGTGAAGCTCTTTGTGGTTTGCCTTGTACATCCCTAAAGATGAGTGATGCTGAACGTTCATGTGCCTTCAGACCATTTGTGTACCCTCAGCTTTCTGTAGCTCAGCTGTGGGCACTCTGATTGTGCGGCTTCAGGAGTGTTTATGATGTTTCTTGTTGGCCTGTTTAGCCCAGTTCACATAAACAAGTGTCACTTGACATGTTTTGTGACAGTGTTGAATGGCCTGTATGCTGTTTTCAGAGTTAGTATTGGGAAGTACCAAAAGAAGTATTTGGATGTGGTTGTTTGGTTCAATGAGAAAACGTATAAGCTTGAGTGCAGTTCAACTACTATCCTCAAGTGCTCTTTTAGAACTGAGAATTCAGTCCTTAGTTCAACAGATAGAGTGTTTGTTTTCAATCTCATGATTTAGTTCAAGATCTTCCTTGGTTAAAAATCGACAAGGGGCGGAGAAAGTGAAAATGCTTTTCTCAGTTGTTCAGCACAGTGTTCATTATAATAGTGGAATAGGAAACAACCTAGATGTTCAGTAGATGTATCCATAAATATATTATGTCGTCATTTAAAATATTGATGTGGGGGAAGCCGGGATGCCTCAGTGGGTTAAGCACTCACTTTGCAGCGCTGGGGACTGGGGATCGAATCCCGGCCCCGGCCTGTGTGGAACCATATGCTGAACTGGGAGCTCCCCCAGTTCAGTTTTCTCTCTGTCTCTGTATCTCTCTTTCTCTCTCTCTCTCTCTCTCTCTCTCTCTCTCTCTCTCTCTCTCTCTGTCTCTCTGTCAAAAATAAATAAATAAATAAATAAAATATCGATGTGCCCTGTGCTTCTTATCCAACAAAAGGTGTTTAAAGATTTATGTTTATTGTTTTTTGACAGAGAGAGAGAGACACAGAGAGAAGGGGGAGGGCCCAGAGCAGTCTCCATAGTTGACAGCATTAGTTTTCCATCTAGTTTCACTCCACAAGTGGGCACTGGGGCTGCGCAGGGCAGGAACTGGGCCGGGAGCCTCCTGCATAGGCCCAGGTAAGAAGTGAACTGGGGGTACAGCCCAGTTCAGCATATGGGTCTGCCTGGGCTGGAGCCAGGATTCTATCCTTGGTCTCTGGGCCTGCAAAGCGAGTGCTTAACCCGCTGAGCCATTTCAGCTTCCCTGAAAGGTGTTTGTAGTATATTGTTATATGAAGAAACATGTTACTAGATGATATAATCCCATTTTTATATTTGTTTATTTATTTTTAAAGATTTATTTTTATTGTTTTAGACAGAGAGACAGAGAGAAGGGTGAGGACCCAGAATAGTCTCCATAGTAGCACATCATCGGTTTTTCCACATAGTTTCATTCCACAGGTGGGCTCAGTGCTGCACAGGGGAAGAACTGGGATGGGGTTTCACCCCAGTGAGGACCGAACCAGGGGCACTCCCCAGTTCAGCATATGGGTCCGCACAGGCCGGGGCTGGTATTCAATCCTCAGTTCCCGGGGCTGCAAAGTGAGCGCTTAACCCATTGTGCCATCCCTGCTTCCCCTATTTATTTACCATAAGACGCACTTGACCTGCCTGGACCCGCTCTCCTTCCATGCAGTCCCTGCTTTCTGATCTGGCTACAGGCTTCCCCACGGCATCATTAAGGTCCCCAACGTGCACTCTTGTTTGCAGTATTCGCTCCATAAGACATACACACTTTTCCCTCCACTTTTTTGGGGGAGAAAAGTGCGTCTTATGGAGCGAAAAATATGGTATTTTAAAATGGAGACTTATGACTCAAAATGTAAGTACTTATTTTTTGACAAAGCTATTACTGATAACTCAGTTTTCTCCTTAGTGAATTATTACTTTAACAATCATAAAAGTAATAAAGTTACGAAGAGAATGAGGGAGAATGTAAGTAACAGTAGCTGACAGTCTGCTGTGGGCCAGGCCCTGAGCTGGCTGCTTTGTGTGTCTGGCCAGTGCGGTATTTACAAGAGCCATGCAAAGTGGTCCATATCTCATTTCACATGTGAAAAAGGCAGTGCCTTCCCCAAAGTCGTAAAACTAGCCATTCACCAAACAGTACTTTTTCTCATGCCTATGGGTATAAGGTCCATATGCTCTTTGAACCATCTTGTTGGTGTGTGCTGCTCTGGTTGGTTCCATTATGTTCAGCAATAAGTGGGAGAACCTTCGGTTTAAAGAGATGCTGAATTTTTACCAACCGCATCTTTCAGGGCAAGTGACTTGGTGATGCAGGTCGATGCTCTCCTGTCGGCCCAACCGAAAGGAGACGCGAGAATCGAATATCAGTTTTTCGAAGACAAACACAGGTATGGAAATCATGTTGACTTTGTGTGTATTCTTGAATATAAAACTCTTTTCATGAAGAAGTTGAACGTATTACTATTAACACGTTAAGCGCCATGTCAGTCACCAGTGACTGACACTGAACTTTCCATTCGGACCTCGTTAGTCACCGGTGACCGACAGTATACTTTCTGTGCACGCCGCGGTATTGTATGTTACTGACAATATAAAATTTAAAAAATTACATCCTATTAATAAATTTTAAATAAGTAAGATGTCCCACTTGTCTTTCCATTTTAAAATGGTTATTCCTTTTTTGTTTTCCTTCGCTATAATTTCTCCCCGTTTAGTGGACATTTTCATGTTCACAGGTAAAGAAAAATCTTTTTCTGCACTGGAACAAGAAACGCAGACAACTGACTGAATATAAAGCATTTCTAAAATAATACATTGTACAAATTGTGGTAAATAATAAATATTCACACAGTAAATATAGTCTCTATATAAACATTCAGCCTTATCGCAACCTAAACAGATCTCTGGTCACCAGCATTTCGGTGAAATCTGATATAACGGGCCAACCGGTCAGCAAGAGCAAACAGCCTGGACGCTTCACGTGTTAAATGGTTTCTTACTCTCCTGCCAGGCTCTTGCTTCACTGTAAGAACTGCATGAGTGATGGAGACCCTTGGCCTCCTCACTGGCCTGTCTCCCAGTGTCTGTGTTGCCAGTGAGAGGACGTTCCTGCGGCTCCTTGCTGATCCCCTCGCTGGATTTTGCCCATGAGCACCTATCTTCTCATCATGTCTATATGTTCAGGAAGTAACACGTTATCTGGTTACTGCCATCAGACACATTTCACAATAGACCTGATGTCTTGTTTGCCTTTCGTGGTGGCAAAGTTAGTGAATCCTGAGCAAGAACCGTACCCTTTCTAGAACATCATTTTCTGTAGGACTCTTTTTTTTTTTTTTTGAACTGAACTGAGGGCCTCACTGCATTCGGGAAGCTCACCCCAGTTCAGCATGTGGGGCCGCCTGGGCCGGAGCCGGAATTCGATCCTTGGTCCCCAGGGCTTCAAAGCGAGTGCTTAACCCACTGAGCCATCTTGGTTTCCCCTTATTTATTTTTTTAAAGATTTATTTTATGGATTGAGAGAAGGTGAGAGTGACAGAGAGAAGGGGGAGGGCCCAGAGCAGTCTCCATAGTTGTACATTATTAGTTGTGACATGGTTTCATTCCACACAGGTGGATGTGGGGCTGTGTGGGGTGGGAACTGAACCAGGGGCCTCCTGCATGGAAGGTGACAACCTTCACCTCCATCCTGGTGGTTATCAGTTGCACCACAGTTCAGCATGTAGGCTTTCATGGGCCGGGGCCGGGATTCAATCCCTGGACCTCATGGTGCAAGGCAAGCGCTCAACCTGCTGAGCTATCCTGGCATCCCTCCTCCTTTTTTATCATAGAAGTTGTTGGTAGAAAGACCCCACAAGGTCAGCCTCTGGGGATGTGACCTAGGATATCGGCTCAGAACATGAACGTGGCAAACAGAACTGTCCCGGGGAGTGCCGCTGAGCAGGCCTGAGCCAGACGCTGTCCTCTGCAGGACTGTTAGGACCCCCGCTTGTTCCCTTTGTGAGATGATGATGCACTATCCAGTGAGCTTTTCCTTCTAGAATTCTGGAGTCACACAGAGGTCTCAGTTGTCCAAGGGCAGTGGCTCTCATGTTTTTACTTCAAGAGTTTGGTAAAGTGCATGTTACTGGACCTACGTGCAGAGTTTGATCAGTAGGTGTGGGTTGGGGCTGACTGTTTGTTCTTTCAGATTCCCAGGACTCCCGCTCAGGTCTACAGCTGCACTTGGGGAGCAGGTGTGGCAGAGCAGAGCCGTCTGGCTGCGTTGTGGTCATGGCGGGACTTGGGGGCTGTTAACATCAGAATCGAGAGTGTCCTCTGCAGTGTAGTTTTAAAGCTAAACCGATGTTATTTCTAGAGCCGTTGAGATTAACATCATCTAAACTCCAGTTGCCCAATTTTATCAGAGAGGTTCCATTTTGTACTTTCTTTTTTGTAGCACTGGGTAAATTTTCTTGCATAAAAGTAGTGGTTAGCATTGAAACCGTCTTAAAATATTGTTCAAAGCAAACAAAGATTAATACTGATGTAAGCAATTTATGTTTTGGGGAAGTTGTGTGTCTTTTTAAATCCTTTAGTGTATGTCTTTTAAAAATGTGCTGGGCCCCTGCTCCTCTGAAGTCACCTAAGTCAGTGTGACTTAGAAGGAAGCTATGCAGCTGGAAACCCCATGCGGGAAAATGCACTCTCCTCCCGGAAATCCTAGAGGTACAGACCGAGGCCCAGCCAGCTGCCATTTTTCACTTGTGAGGAACCAACAAAACATGTACAACTTCGTGTAGACAAGATATGGGAAGGCCGTTTCTTGGCCTTGTAAGTTTGTTTAGTTCTTCGGGAAATGTGGTTGTCAGTACATGTTAGCCACGAAAACGTGTGTCCTGGACTCAGTTATGTCATGTCTAGGCCTTTATTGACATAAAAAATTTCTAAGTATGAAAAAGCTTAATGTACAGTTATTTTACAGGTGGAAGACATCTGAGTGTCCAGCAGTAGGGACCAGCTTATGTAAACTATGGCAGATTCACTTGGTCTTATTCAGGATACCTGATGTGTAACATGGAGAAAGACTTACAATAAAGTGGTGGGGAAGGAAGGAAGTTGAAGATTCTGTAGGTAGAGCCGGTCTTTATACAGGCTTTTAAGGGCTATGTATGGAATGTGCCACAAAGTTGTTGGGTTGGGATGGTGAGATTTTGATTTTATTTTCTTTTTCTCTGTTTTGAAAGTTTTCTGCAACCTTCCTAAATTGCTTTTATTATGTAAAAAAGTGATTTTATTTTTCTCTCATTATGCCCTTCTTGCCAAGAAATAAAAATTGGTATATGTAATGTTCTATAACTGGCAAAAACAAACATGAGGAGCTTCTAGCAGTTTTTGGCTACATAGAATTTCAAGCTGGTTTTCCTCTCTCAGTGCACAGCTTTCAACCCACTTAGCGTGAACCTGAGTCATCAGAGGGCTGTATGGATGCGGCGGGTGGAAGCTCACAGCCGACCACCATGTCACCTTGTGGATCTCGGCCTGAAAACCTTTGTTGAGATGCTAGGAGGTCTGATGGGTTGTGCTGGACACACCACACCCCCTGCACACACACATACAAAAATCAGCTTTGTTTTGTTTTCCTAAAGGTTAATGTTTTGTCTTTTGATCTCTTAGTGCAGTTAAACTGAGGCCGAGAGAAGGGGAGACGTACTTTGACATCGTGGCTGTCATCGACCCTGTCACCAGAGAGGCTCAGAGGCTTGCCCCCCTGCTCCTGGTAGGGACTGTCGCTGACGCGGTTCATGACGTGGCTCCCTGAGAGTGTCCCTGTGCCCTCAGTTTTCTTCAGGGGGCGTGTTGGGCGAACAGATAGCTTCATCAAGACTCTGAAAGCAGCCTCACAACCTCACTGGGTCCACCATGTGATGCAGAAAAACTTATCTTTATTCAGAGCAAAAGGTCTTTGAAATAAACGGATTTATGCCAGAACAGCTCAGCAGGTTGAGCACTTGGCTTGCAACCATGAGGTCCCAGGATTGAATCCTGGCCCCAGCAAATTCATAGGCTGAACTGCGGCATAAATGGTGACGGCTGGGAGGGCACAGCGGTGACAGTTCTCACCTCCCACACGGGAGGCCCCCAATTCAGTTCCCACCCTGTGCGGCCCCACATCCACCTGTGTGGAATGAAACCACGTCACAGCTAATGATGTGCAACTACGGAGACGGCTCTGGGCCCTCCCCCTTCTCCCTCTCTGTCTCTTACTTTCTCTCAAACAATAAAATCTTTAAAAAAATTGATTTATGCCATATTTTCACTTAGAGTGGTGAAGAGGTGAAAAGATAAAAGAACTCTGCATCATCATTTTCCTCTTTATTACCAGCATTTTCTTGGTGGTATATCCTTTAGAGCTATAGAAGACACTCAAGTTTAAGAAAATGTAAAAGAGCTCTGCCTAAAACAGTTGTCTCAACTTCTTTTTAAGTTTTTTCTTTCTTTTTTTTTCAAGATTTATTTATTTTTATTGTTTTAAGGTGAGAGAGAGAGAGAAGGGGGAGGGCCCAGCGCAGTCTCCATAGCTGTGCCTCTTGAGCTATGGAGATGTGGTGTCATTCCACACAGGTGGGTGGGGGGCCGCATGGGGCGGGAACTGGGCTGGGGGCCTCCTGTGTGGGAGGACAGACCTTTGCCTCCCAGCCGTCATGGTGGTTAGATGTGCCGCAGTTCAGTGTGTGGGGTTGCACCAGCCAGGGTCAGGAGCTGAACCCAGATCTCGCAATTGCGAGGCAAGCGTTGACCGCACTGAGCTATCCCTGATTCCCCTTATTTTTTTTAAAAGACAAAGCTTTAATGAAGTATAATCAGCTAACCATTTTGTGGATATTTACAGATGTGTTTGTTGACTGCAGCATGTGTAAGCTGCACTGATGAGTAGCGTTCTCCTGTGTGGACAGCTCCCCGTTATCTGCCTGCACACACGGGGAGCTGTGATTGGCAGGCCGCGTCCTGTGTTTTGGTCCTGTGATATGTACATACGATTTTGATTGTGCGTGACAATTGCGGTTTCTAGGAATTTCCCGTTGCAGACTTGATGGCATGCATTGTCTGTGTGTCTTTTCCTGAGATACTAAGAAATGTTCTCTTTCCATTCAGTATCGAGTGATAAATTTCTGAAGAGAAATGTGCATGTATACTAAGAACTTCATGTTTTGTCATCTGCTTTGCTCTTCCAGGTTTTAACTCAGCTGATCAACATGAATCTGAGAGTGTTTATGAACTGCCAGTCTAAGCTTTCTGACATGCCTTTAAAAAGGTAAAGCAAGCTATTCAAGAAATCAGTGGTTGAGAACATGGTGTTAAGTCTGAAAACTGATATTCAGTGTTAAGGATCAAAGGGGCTTGTAGCTTGACATCATGTTTGAAAACATCGTCGACAGAATGTTCAGTTTGGTGAATCTCTGCTCTGCTCAGAAGTTCTGAGAACTTTTTTTTTTTCTTTTTTATTGGTGGGTTGGGGAAGTGGGGAGATAATTCAGGTGGCAGAGGGAACAGCAGATGGAAAAGTGATGAGACGAACTTGCTCATTATGTTCTAGAAACATTATGATGACCAATGGGGCTGGGCAAGCAAGGGATAAAGTAGTTGGGGATGAGATCAAGGAGATAAGAAAGGGTTTGGGGAGTCAGGCCCACAGATCATTTAGGTCATGGTAAGGACTTTGGCTTTTACCTCAAGTGAGGTGGGGAGCTAGTGTTTTATTTATTTATTAGCAGAGGGGTGACAAGCTGGAAGAGGTTCTGAGAACTTGACATGGGAGCATTTGGTGGCATAACCTGTGTGCTTTTCTTTTTCTTTTTGTTCAGAGTTAGATAGTCCTATAAATTTGGAATATTTGGAGCAATGCAGCTGTTAACTGTACCTGTTTAGCTGTAATGTGCTGTGGGGAGGAGAGACCCTCGTCTTTCCTTTCCCATCTTCAGAGAAGACAGTCATTTCCATTGGCGTGTGTGTGTCAGGAAGCTCGCTGGGGCTCCTTTGCACACCTCTGGAGGAGGGCAGGCTTAGGTGAATGCTCTGTGAGCTTTGATGTCATTTATGGAAAAAGTTGGACAAAGACAGTTAATAGCAACAGCGTAACACGTGTTGGGGCTGTGGGAAATTCTAATTTACAGGTTAGACTAAGTGAAGTGAAAGAGTGTTGGGACGTGACAGAAGGGAGTCCAGCTTCCACCGTTGTCCCAGCATCGCCCCCGAGCTCAGAGCTCACCTAAAAGCCCAGTCACCAGACAGCACTGTTTTTAAGAGGAAAGTGCAGGAAATGCTGGAGGCTCCACAGGAGAGCCAGGAGGAACGGCCTGTCCCAGTAGCCACAGGAAGTTTTGTCACATCCAGAGATGTTGTGGAATCACTTTCCCTTCTGGAAGGATGCTCTTCCAAATCTAGTTTGCTGTAAGCCAGTTGTTTGCCTGTGTGGATTCCTGTAATCTTAAGGGCTGTGGTTATATTTAAGAAACTAACATTTTTCTCTTTAATTTCAGCTTTTACCGTTATGTCTTAGAACCGGAGATTTCTTTCACTTCAGATCATAGCATTGCTAAGGGTCCGATAGCAAAATTTTTGGACATGCCGCAGTCGCCTCTGTTTACTCTGAACCTGAACACACCTGAGAGTTGGATGGTAGAGTCCGTCAGAACGCCATATGACTTGGATAATATTTACTTAGAGGAGGTAAGAAAATCATTGCTTCCAGTATCCAGTCATTTGTAAACCTGTGTGTAAGACGTGGTGTGATTGCCTCTGACTGAACAGGTGATCACAGTGCAGAGTGCTGAGGAATCTGTGAGGTGCCTTCTCAGCTTCACTGAGATGTAGCTCAGTCCACAACACTCAGCCTTGTCAAGTGAGCCATTCCGTAATCTCAGCACAGTCAGTCATCTGTGCAGTGCAGCCTTGTCCACAGCCTGGTTAGGTCCGGTCGCGGTGTCTCCTTTTCTGTGCTGATGTCAGTAAGTGGCTCTTCTCTCCGTGTTTCCCGATCAGTTCAGCTGAAACCTTGTCCATTTGTTGATATCTTGGAAGAATCAGGTTTTGGCTTCATTGATTTTTCTCTGTTCTCTATTTCATTTCTGTATGATTGTGTTGTGAGTCACTAAGGTGCGGGGTCCTTTTCCCCTAAATGCATTTTCAAAGACAGAGCTCACAGGTCCATCCTCTCAGCACTAAGTCCAGCTCTGAGCGTGTTAGTGAACAACTCAAAGGCGTGCTCTTGACTCTCAGGGAGCTGAGCACTTCTCAGAGCCTTCTTCCTATGTAAGACGTTTGTCTCTGTGTCTACCCTGAACATCTGCTACAGATGAAGCTTGTTTCCTAGTCTGTCTTTCTGGGAATTGTGAAATCAGGAACTAAAAATAGTTGCCAAAGGATTTCTCAGCCATCTTAGTAGGTTAAATAACTCTAGTTTTTTTAAGAAGGGATCCCTTAGGTACTCAGTTAGGGAAGAGAGCAAGGGAGTGAGAGAGAGAACACACTTGCCTCACTCCCTACCCTGGTCTTGTCCACCATAGTTTTAAGAAATAGGAAATGCAGTCTCTGCCCTTGAGGAACCACCTTTTGCAGAGCAGATTATAAAGTGGCCACAGAAACCCCTCAGGAGCAGTGGGGAAAGTGTGGACCCAGATGCGCAGCGGTCTCCTCCGTGTCCTGCTCCCGCAGGCTCCTCCTTTCCCTGCAGGTGCAGAGCCCAGGGCACTGCTTCTCCACCCGCAGCTCGTCTGGTGCTTGAGGAATCCAGCACTACATGGATGCACTCAGCTCCTAAGGGTGCATCACTCGCATCAGCCAGGGTCACAAAGCCAAGTCTGCACCAGACTGGGACTCACATCATATTTCCTGCACAGAGTCCATCATGAGTGAGGCGCTTGAGTCGGACAGGATGGTTTTATGCTGTTAGGGAGCCATGAAGTACATCTGGACG
Source organism: Craseonycteris thonglongyai (assembly GCA_004027555.1). Lineage (NCBI taxonomy): Eukaryota > Metazoa > Chordata > Mammalia > Chiroptera > Craseonycteridae > Craseonycteris > Craseonycteris thonglongyai. Next base: position 13,398 of record PVKE010003202.1, read on the forward strand.
TTTGCATTTAGAACCACAGTATTTTCAGCTCAGTTCTGTAGGCCCAGACGGATTTGCGTTTTTTCTCTGATGTTTCATGGTTCTTTCTCATTGTTTCCCTGTTACCTCATAGAAAGTAATTCTTGTAGGATTGTCTTTTCTGTCTTCTCCATTGTTCATCTTTTAGCTGCATTTGTTTGTTTGGTAGTTTATTTTACAAGCTTCCCTAGCTCAGAGTTCCATCTGTACTTTTGGAATAATGTCCCTGTTGTTTCTATATGTCCTTTTTTCCCAACTCTCTTTTAAGCCCACCTGAGCTTTAAAATTTGTGCACAGTGTTCACCACCAGCACAGTGGGGTCCAGAGCACTTCCATCGCCCCAGACAGTGCTGTGCCCCCGGCAGGCATGTCCTCCCTCCGCTGTGGCATAGTTGTGCCTCCTCCCGAACGTCTCGTCTGAGAGCTCGTGTGCAGGCCTGTCCTTCTCCCGAACGTCTCATCTGAGAGCTCGTGTGCAGGCCTGTCCTTCTCCCGAGCGTCTCGTCTGAGAGCTCGTGTGCAGAACTGTCCTTCTCCCGAGCGTCTCGTCTGAGAGCTCGTGTGCAGGCCTTTATGTATGGCTGCACTCTCGTTGCTCACTGCATTTGAGATTCGTCCATGTGGCTGCATACAGTGTGCTTTCTGCTGCTGAGTATTCCTCAAGTGACCCCTGGTGGCCTTGCAGGTGGATGGTGTCGTGGCTGCTGAGTATGAGCTGGAGTACCTCTTGCTGGAAGGTCACTGCTACGACGTCACCACAGGCCAGCCCCCGCGAGGCCTGCAGTTCACGTTGGGCACGGCATCCCACCCCGTCCTCGTGGACACCATTGTGATGGCCAACCTGGTGAGTAGCCAGTCCCTCGAGGTGGGGTGGAGTCTGTTCATCTGGGCACTGCCATCTGGGAGGGAGCAGCAGCTCGCATTCTGAGCATGAGTGAGAGTAAATGTCATGACTGATGGGATTTGTTCAGTGTAGAAATCCTGAGTTCAGTTCAATAGATCCTGTAGTTACACGTCACCTTAAAGGACAGCGTGCTCGACGTGCTGCTCTGAACCAGTGGCCTCTGGACACGCACTGTGTGAGCTGACAGTGCTTTCGTCTTGTCAGCTGTTTGCAGCTCACTCACATGTCCCACGTTGATTCTTCAGTGAAGTCAGCTGACGGAGGCTTCTTGGCTGGCTGGTGTGCTTTGCTACCATTTCTAATGTGTGGGATTTTTTTTTTAAGTTTGCACTGATTCATTAACTGTTATTTAAACATAGGTGACCGATATTTCAGGAAAAAAAAGAAGTAACTGCTGTCAGAAAGGGCATTTTGATGTTTCGTGGAAAACTAAAATTTGTCTTTTCTTCCTGTCCTAGGGTTACTTTCAGTTAAAAGCCAACCCAGGAGCGTGGATTCTCAGACTAAGGAAGGGACGTTCCGAAGATATATATAGGATCTACAGGTAGGATGAGGTGCTGCAGGCGCTTTTTTCTTTTCAGAGTTAGCCAGGGAATAAGCATTTAATTTACAATTGTGTGTGTGATGAAACAGTGCTCTCTTAGGGAATTACACATGGAAAAACTGTCAGTATAACTGGATAACAAGCACTAAAATACTCATAAGTGTGGTGGAGTTTCACTCTTCATCCTTCTCTTCTGCTACTGTAATAGCATCACAGTCAGATTGGCTGTCACTAAGGAAGACCACAGGCAGAGGAAGGAGAAGGCAGCAGGCTTTCCTGCTCAGACTGCACCTTCCTCGTCGTGTGAGCGTCGGGCATGAAACCCTGTGTGCACGCTTGGGCCTTCCTGGCCCAGGGCTTCCGAAGCTTTCCACCGGGAGCTGGGTTTCTGTTGGAGAGTTTTCTATAACCGACTGTTAGTTTAAAACAACTGGACTGCCCTTGAAAAGGTGTGGCCTCAGCCCTGCGGACACAATTCAAATCAGTTTTGAGCTACGTGAGAAGAGTGTCGATTTACTTGGGGAATGATGTCCATGGGCGTTTGTTGATACAGCTTCTCGTGTCCTCACCTTCGTTCCATAGGGTCTTACCTGACACACGTGGAAGCAGGGAGAGTTCTTGTCTATTTCCTACCCAGGGGATAGAGGACTCTTGTTTTCTAACAAGGTCTTCACTCTAAATAGTAGGGTCTCCTCCACATAGTGCTCTCCCCATTAGGGTTTTGCAGAATTTGAATCTGCCATAAGAAGTGTATCCATTGTCCTTGCAAACCTGGTTTCTTCTGTGTGCCCTCTCCCGGGACACTGTCCCCTCTTCTCGCTGTCTAGAGCTCCTGGCCAGGCGTGCCTCACACTCCTGCATCAGAACCTTACCTTAGCCTGAGAACCGTGCTCTCGGGGGGCAGCAGTGAACCCATAGAATTCATATTTTGTTGCGGCTTTTTGCAGCTAATACTTTGAAAATGGGTGGCTGGAAATTGTAGGCATTATAGACAGGAAGTAAGGAAATATTTCCCACCCTCTGCCCCATCTACGTGCAAATAGAGCATGTGTAGCTCTTCTTCCGGAGTGTGGGTCCCAGCCTCGGGGCAGCGCCTGGACCCGGCTCGTCAGGTGCCTGCAGGCGCAGCAACAGGGGAGTCCCGTGTGAATCCCTGCGGCGGGGCCAGCCCCTCACTCACTAGGGAGCAGGGGGGCTTGTGTCCCAGCTATTCCTGGCCCGTGCTCGTGAGTGCTCATCATGCGCTGGCCCCACGAGGAGACCCCCAGCAAGAGGCCACTTCACAGACTCCAGCGGGATGTGGGCTGTGACTGACAGCTGTGCTCAGTGTGTCAAGGAAAAAAATCTGAGCAAGTCCATCTGTGCAGCTTGTGAAAAAAGTGCTTTGTCCTGAAAAACTCCCTTGTGATAAAATGGTGAGCAAATGCGGTGGATCAATGGCAGATCATTTACTGCGTTTTGAGAACTGATTTGTGGTTTGTCTCACTTTCTCCCTCTCTTCTCTCTCAGCCACGATGGCACCGATTCTCCACCTGACGCCGATGAAGCTGTTGTTGTCCTCAATAACTTTAAGAGCAAAATTATTAAAGTGAAGGTGAGTTTGGTATATGAAGGTGGTCACTCTTCTACAGTTTGCAAAAGTAGCGTTATTCTGGTATTTGGATGCTATTCTCTAGAAATGTGTCCTGAAACCAGCCCCAAACTATGAGTGGATGGATATGTTCATTGCAGTGGTCATGCTGTCATGGCAGTGACCATTTCACTACGTATACAGAGTCATCACTCTATGCCTTGAATTTACACCACGTCATTTGTCCGATTATCTCAGTAAAGCTGAGGGAGAAAGAAACCCAAGACGCCTCTGTAATTTACTTGGTGCTTGTAGGAACGCTGCTTCAAATGCAGTGTCTTTGTCGAGACGCACCTGTGAGTTTCTTCAGCTGAGAACCCACCTTTGGGATAATCTCAGTGAGCTGCACATCTCATTTTAGACCAGATGTCTTCATAGATCCTGGGTTGCCACAATTCACATTATTGCTGATGACTTAATTCTCAGAAAATTGGGAAAATACCGATGAAAATTTCAGCAGTAAGGAATGGCAGTCATGTTTAATTTCTTCCTCGCGTCTGCTTTCTATTCTCATTTTAAAGTTCTTATATCCTTAAATTCAAGTAGAAGGTGTTATGGAGTAAATACAGGCAGGCCTCTTGTTACCACACTTGGCTTATTTGCACTTCATAGATACTGTGTGTTTTGCAAATTGAAGGCAGGCCCCTCACCAGCAGAAAGGCTGACGTTCCTTTATTGTGACCGGGAACTGAACCCGCGTGTCTGAGGTCTGCCTGTGGCCCTCACACACGGCTCCTCTGGTTGAGTGGGACAGGACCCCTGTGCTGCTGAGGACTTGCAGCCTGTCTTGGCACCAGCGTTAGGAGCTCTGAGAACAGCTTGGACCTTACGTGATGGCGCCTGAGGCAGCTCGACTTGGAGCTGGCGGGGAGCGTGGAGCATTGTGCTTCCGCTCTTACTCAGACTGCATTTTCTACGCTGTTGAATTTGAGGTGGTTTGCCTGCTTTTCAAACTGAAAGCAGTCAGTTGTCTAATTAAAGGAGGCTGCTGTCTTCTCACATAAGGCTCTGTGGCATGAGAGATGCTTCCACTGAGCGTGCTCAGCCTGTGGCGGCTGCGCCTGCGCGTGCAGAGTTCGTCCCCTGGTGTTGGTGGCGCTCAGTGTCCGTCCAGGGAATGTCAGTGCAGAGCTGTTAACCCAGCGGGCGCAGTAAGGCTCCTCACGCTTCTTACAGGTCCAGAAGAAAGCAGACATGGTGAACAAAGACTTGCTGAGTGATGGAGTGAATGAGGACGAGTCTGGATTTTGGGACTCCTTCAAATGGTACATTGGCATCATAAAACATTGTATGTGGAGCAAAAACAGAGAGAAGCACTGTCCCTCCCTTCTTCTGAGTGTTATGATTCTGTCGGGCCTCTCAGGTTCTGCTCTTTGGAGCCCAGAACTGCACTTGCATTTAGCATAGATGAGAGCTTCCCACTGACTGGCTAGGAGCTGTCAGCATCCTCCGTGTGGCGGCTCCTCTGTTTATACTTGCTGACTCCCACGGGGGGCTGGCTGGTAACTGCCCTTTCCTCCCCGTGGGCCCTGACTGTGCTCCGTGGAATGGCTGTGTTCAGCCTGCTCCTGACGCTACAGGTGCCTTGTGGGCAGCAGCCACTGCTCATCACCCCGTGGGGCGTTCCTGCCCAGGGCTGCAGGGACACAGCGCGGCTCTCCCGGGAGGAAGGGGAACAGGGCTGCACGGCTGTCAGCATGTCTCACACTCGCTTTTACCTTCATTGTTACAGGGGCTTCACGGGAGGACAGAAGACTGAGGAAGTGAGACAAGACAAGGATGACGTCATTAACATTTTCTCTGTTGCATCTGGTCACCTCTATGAAAGGTTTCTTCGGTCAGTCCCACTGATGATTTCAGGGTCCTCGTTTAGAGGACAACTGTTGGATGGGGTTCTGCCCGTTATGCTTCGGAGTGCGTGACACACTGAAGGTTGTGAGTAGAGTACAAGCAGATACAGTTGTGCTGTTCTGACCAGATGGTCAGCCTGCATAGTCACTGCTTCTGCGGATGCGGATGATATAAGCATCCTCAGGACGGCCCTGTGCCTGTTCATTTTCACTACAAATCTGGTAACACTGTAGATCATCAGCATGTCATTTACTTACATTCCAGGAAATAATAATATCTGACCTAAAATAGTGGTGTCAGATGTTAGTGACAACTGAGTTTAATTAAATTCCTTGACTTGAAATGTGGTTTTGTTTGTCTTCAAAGTAGGGGATCTTGAAACTGGAACTATTTTTTTTTTAAAGATTTATTTTTGGGAAAGCTGGGATGGTTCAGTGGGTTAGGCACTCACTTTGCAGCCCCGGGGACCGAGGATCGAATCCCGGCCCCGGCCCCGGCCCGTGTGGACCCATATGCTGAACTGGGGAGTGCCCCTAGTTCGGTTCTCACCGGGGTAAGACCCTGGCCCAGTTCCTGCCCTGTGCAGCCCCGCGCCCACCTGTGGAATGAAACCATGTGGAAAAACCAATGATGTGCAGCTATGGAGATTGTTCTGGGCCCTCCCCCTTCTCTCTGTCTCTAACTCTGTATCTCTCTGTGCGTCAAAAACAATAAATCTTTAAAAAAAAAAAGATTTATTTTATTGTTTTTTGTTTTTTTTTTAACGTATATTTTATTTATTTATTTATTTTGACAGAGGAGAGCGAGAGAGAGATACAGAGACAGAGAGAGAACTGAACTAGGGGAGCTCCCAGTTCAGCATATGGTTCCGCACGGGCTGGGGCCGGGATTCGATCCTCGGTCCCCGGCGCTGCAAAGTGAGCGCCCAACCCACTGAGCCATCCCGGCTTCCCCTATTTTATTGTTTTTGACAGAGAGAGAGAGAGAAAAGGAGGAGGGCTCAGAGCCATCTCCATAGATGAACTTCATTAGTTTTTGACGTGGTTTTGTTCCACACGGTGGGCATGGGCTGTCCAGGGCGAGAACTAGGCTGGGGGCCTCCCTCATTGGAAGCTCACCCCAGTTCAGGCATGTGGGTCCTCATGGGCCAGGCCTGGGATTCAGTCTTTGGTCTCCAGGGCTGCAAAGCGAGCACTCAACCTGCTGAGACCTCCCGGCTCCCCTGAAACTGGAACCATTTGCCACCCCTTCCCACTCCCTGCTCTTCTCCATGGCGGGCAGGCTGCGGGAGGCGGGTGTTTACGCAGCTGCTGTGGCCCCACAGAGCGATGGAGTCAGCTAACCACAAGCTCCATTGTTCATTTGTAACGTAATTTAAGTATCAGTTCATGAAGAGGTTTATTTAAACATGCAACATAATTAAAACATTTGCCTTTATCAGTTAAGTATGTTTTTGTAGCTGAGAGATACTTCTTATTCAGTGATAACTTTTGTAAGTATGTAGTTTTCCACTTTCCATCACTGAGGGTCTGTGCCTGACTGAGTGAGCAGTGAGCTCTCCGTGAAGGGCACTTAGCAGTCTCGGAAATCGACTCTACGTGATTTTGTTAAAATTAAAAAGCACTGGAAGGTTACTGTTATTATTTGCTTTTCTTTGACAGCATAATGATGTTATCAGTACTGAAGAATACCAAGACTCCTGTGAAATTCTGGTTCTTGAAGAATTATTTGTCCCCCACCTTTAAGGTTTGTCACGTTGTGAAGAGGTGGGGATTCTTACTAAGGAGATATGTGTAGTAACATGCTTTTTACTACTTCGATGTTATCTGTGTGATTTTTTTTTTTTAAGATTTATTTTATTGTTTTTGACAGAGAGAGACAGAGAAGGGGGAGGGCTTAGAGCAGTCTCCATAGTTGTATGGCATCAGTTTTTGACATAGTTTTGTTCCACACAGGTGGGCAGGGGCTGCATAGGGTGGGAGCTGGGCTGGGGGCCTCCTCCATGGGAGGCACACCCCCCTCCAAGCCATAGGCCGAACCTGGGGACAAGAACTGAACTGGGGCCTCCCGCATGGGAAGCATACCTCAGTTCAGCATATGGGTCCACATGGGCCGGGGCCAGGACTTGATCCTGGTTCCCCAGAGCTGCAAAGTGAGCGTTCAACCAGCCGAGCCACCTTGGCTTCCCTATCTGTGTGATTTTTAACTTTTCCTTTTATTAAGTTACCCTGACTCAATTGCATAGTTCTATGTTGATTCCTCTTCCAGACTGGTCTGTTTTGGGGGGAGCAGTTGTTATAAAACTCAGCACAAGATTATGTGCTGTTTGAAGCTTGGATGACATAGGAGGAGAGTCCATATGTTTTGCTTTGATGAAACAACATTCTCCTCCTTTGAGTGTGAGTGTCCTAGTTCAGTTAGAAAGCACAGGCTGGTTTCCAGTGCGTAGGGTGATCACTGCTGTCATGAGCAACTACGGTACTCAGTGATCCATGGGCATGACGCTTCATCTGCATAAAACCAAAAACACTTGGAAAGTTTTCTGCTTTACTTACATCAGTTAGTATTTGTCGTCTAAGTTGATGTATGTGTGTCCTTTACTAAACGACTTGTAGTGTATTCAGTGATGTCTCTCCCAGACACGGAGCTCGCTCCTGCTGCCCTGAAGGCACGTGGCTGTGGGATCTGGAAGACATAAGGGCAGCAGATCCGTGCAGCGCATGTGTGTTTGGCACATCATTCCCTGGGGTCGGCCTCCGTCAGACTCAAAGTGTTTTGCTGATCAAGTTTAGACACGTGAACTTAAAGTTCATTTCCTTACACACACGTGCATGCACACCCGTGTAAAAGCCTTCACGTAAAGATTCCTGTCGTTACACGTGAAGTCAGAAAGAAACAGGGATCTGACGAAAGCTTACCTGTGTCCTTTGTGGTCACAAGTGAGCCTCAAATTTCTGACAAAACCACGGTGATCATAACGTCTCCCGTGCGCCCTCGTGCTCATGGCCGGCTACATCGTGAGGTTGGTTTTCTCAGTCACAGGACGTGACTGCCTGCTGTTGTCTCCAAAACAGGAGTTCATCCCTCGCATGGCCGACGAGTACGGCTTCCAGTACGAGCTGGTGCAGTACAAGTGGCCCCGGTGGCTCCACCAGCAGACGGAGAAGCAGCGCATCATCTGGGGCTACAAGATCCTCTTCCTGGACGTGCTCTTCCCGCTGGTTGTCGACAAGTTCCTGTTTGTGGACGCTGACCAGGTCAGCGCCCGCGTGCGTCAGGCACGAGGCCCCTGCTCTTTGCTGGCTGGTTCTGCCTTCCCAGTTATGGGAAAGTGCACGCTCATGTCCCCAAGGATATCCCACCTGCTGTCTCCTTTTCATGTCTTTTCTGCGCCTCTTTACATGGTTGTCGTTACAGCATGTATGCAGTTTTGTGTCTTAATTCATTTCACAGACATTCATTCACAGAAACCTCCCCACAACCCATTTTACAGATGAGGAGACTGAGTCACAGAGGCTAAGCCATGTAAAGTCGTCTTATTCCTCCTCTTTTTGAATACTTAGACTACTGTGTTCCCTGCACTAGGCTAGGTGTCTGGCCTGTGAGGAGGGCAGTCAAGGGCAGCCGGGCCTCCTGCCCGGCCCGTGCCGTGGGCCGCCGGGCTCCCCCCACGGCGAGGACACTGCCGTCTGCACGGTGGCTTCACAAATGACCTGTGACCCTCTTGTCTCCAGATTGTGCGAACAGACCTGAAAGAGCTGAGAGATTTCAATTTGGACGGTGCCCCTTACGGCTATACGCCCTTCTGTGACAGCCGGCGGGAGATGGATGGCTACCGGTTCTGGAAGTCAGGGTACTGGGCCAGCCACTTAGCTGGGCGGAAGTATCACATCAGGTACTGAAGAAGGAGTGCTCCTAACACGGGCTCTTTCTCTTTAAAATTAATGTTGCGTATTTCAAACTGTGAATAGGTAATACATTAATAGGTCCATAAATAAAAAACACTAAAAATGTACACTGAAAAAAAATCTTCCCAATTCTCTCTCTTCCACCTAGTTCCCATCTCACAGCCGAGAGCCTCCGCTATTAATTTACTGTTTGTCCTTCTAGAGTTCCTCAGTTCTTACATGAACAACTGAGAATTCTGTTTGTACAAAATACACCATCCTATTTGTAGGCTTATGCCTTGTTTTTTACTTAATATCTCCAGTTGATCTTATATTAACACGTACAGAACGACCTTATTCCTTTTTACGTCTACATGTTATTCCAGTGCATGTGTTACAGTGGATGCTCAGTTAACCAGAAATGAAGCATCCAGCACTCACTCTCAAGCAATGGGCCCAAAAGATCTTTGGTATTTTGCTGGTTGCTTGAGAGTGCCATGTACATTTATCCGGCATCTACCAGTCCTCATAGGTGCTGGTTAACTTAGAGTCCACTGTATTCATGGTCTTCTGTGTGACATACAGTGTTGCAGCCAATAATCAAATACACAGTTTTGTGTATTTCAGTATTGCTATAGGGTCAGTTCCTAGAAGTGTAACTCCTGGGCCAAACCGTGTACGCGTTTGATCTTCTCTGGTCAGTGTGTGATGTGGAAGATGGGGAGGGTGCGGAACCTGCAGGAAGCAGCACACACAGAAGTAAATACTGGGTGGTTTCAGTAATTACACTTTATGTGTTCTGGTCCAAGGAATGGTAACACTCTTTGGGTTGTCTTTTTCCCCTTGCAACATTTCATGCATCATCAGGATATCTTTGACTAATGGGTGTTTAGCAGCTACTACAGCTTTTATTACCTGATATGCTGACATTTGCTAGAAATCTTTTGTCAGACATTATTTCCTTTGAAAGGGGATTAAATAAGGAACAGTGACAAACGGAGCTTGTGGTGGCAGAATATGAGATTTGTATTATGATCCCTTTCTTAGCCGTCTTCAAAGTGGCGTGCACTGCACCTGGGTTTCATTATAGGGCCTCAGTTTACCTTTTCAAAGAGGAAGTCAGACTTTCTGCCTAGTAACCTGTCGCATTATACAGCATAATCACTTTTTCTGCTGCAATCCATGGTTATAACAAATGGATCTTCTTTATCTAGTGCACTGTATGTTGTTGATCTGAAGAAGTTTAGGAAAATAGCCGCTGGTGACAGACTCAGGGGACAGTACCAAGGTCTGAGTCAGGACCCTAACAGCCTTTCAAATCTTGATCAAGTAAGTGGCTATTTTTAGGTTAATACTTTCAGTGGTGAGAATACAGTGTTGTGTCAGAAAATGAAGTATTAGCTGCTGCTTAATTCTCTCCTCTGTTGGAACAGTTTTGTTTCTTCATTGAAAGGAATTTTGTGTGTGTGTGTGTGTGTGACATTTTTATCTGCCATCCGGAGAAGACTCACCCAGTGAAACCTGTTGTAGCCCTGATGTCGGCTTGGGAAGGGAGACGGACAGAGGGTGCTGCTGCTCTGAGCCGTCACGGTATCTTCATTTTGAACCCCAGCCAGTCTGACACATTTGTTTCTCTTCTTTAGGAACTCACGAACTCAGGATTCACAGCATTGAATATATATCACAGTATCCCCTTTTCTGTGTCAGAAACTGTGGTGTTTAAAGAAGTTTAGCAGAACCACATTTTATTAATGTTGCTGTCAGTTCTTTTGTGTACCGGTATACACCCAGAAGTGGCATTGCTGGCTCTGTTTTGCGTTTTAGGCCAGTGGAACACTTTATCCTGTCAAATTCCAAGGGGGTTCTGAGAAAAAAGCTTCGGAGCCCAGCATGCATGCAGTTGGGTAGAAGACACGGGGTCTTCGTCCATTTAGGGTCAGTCCTCAGTAGAGCAGATGGGTTCAGAGCTTCATCAGGCAAAACCATGAAGTACATAAGAGCTATACTCTGTTTCTGTTCAAAAGTCAACAGTGCTTTTCTTAGAATTGCCCTCACGGTGGGAGCCTTGGTGCAGGCTGTTTGTGAGCTTTAAGCTAAGGGCGTTAAGGTGCTTATTATAGGCAGATTTTCAAACTCTGTTGATTTTTTTAAAACCATAAATATTTTAGCTCCTCTAAGGATTTTGGTATGGACCATTTTAGCTCTAAAAATTTGTAATTGGCTTCTGTTATGTGATGAGCAGCTAACATCACTAATTTGCTATGCGTTTATTTGAGTTTCCCCATAACTTCAGGCTGTTGTGTTTTATTTTCTTCACCAAACAGGATTTGCCCAATAACATGATCCATCAGGTGCCGATTAAATCACTCCCCCAAGAATGGCTTTGGTGTGAAACGTGGTGTGATGACGCCTCTAAGAAAAGGGCGAAAACAATTGACTTGGTAAGCTGTCGCCATCTGTCCTGCTTCTTAGCCCAGGGACCTGTGTCACCTCATGGTTCTCACTCACACCTCTGTGGCGGTGTGGTCGGGGCTGCCCCGCATGCCGCGGCGAGCGGCTCTCTGTTCCGCCCGTGGCGGGTCGCCCGCCCCTGGCGTCTGATGGGGCGTGTTCACGCTTCACGGTCAGTGGAGATGCTGCCTTTGCTTCTGCTGACACGTCCCCTCGTTCATCCGTGTTGTTCTTTGTCCACTTGGGACTCGTGACCCAAGGGCAGAAACACCTGTGAACTCTGCACGGTCCCCTTTCTTCAGCTCGGCTGACGTGTGTGCACTTTGGGTTTTCAGTGCAATAACCCGATGACCAAAGAGCCCAAGCTGCAAGCTGCTGTGCGGATCGTGCCCGAGTGGCAGGACTATGACCGGGAGATCAAGCAGCTGCAGACCCGCCTCCAGTGGGAGAAGGAGGCAGGAGCCCTGGGCCAGGAGCCCGCCACACAGGAGCCACGCAGAGATGGTAAGGACACCCCTGGCCTGGGAAAATGCCCCTTCAGGGATCATAGACAGGAGGAAAAGGACCAATCCTTCATCCGCCCATCGGACGTCAGCCAGTGTGCGGGTCTCGGCTTTCCTTCCCCGCTTGCTCAGCGCTGCCCGCTCCCTCCTTCCTCCCTTCCTGAAAGGGCGCCTCACTTGTGATCATGATGTGATACGTAAGCTGGACCTGACGTGGTTTGGGCTCTCCTGTCAGGTTCCTCAGGTTTTCATTAAATCTGAGCAGGATAAAGACAAGAGTACATGTTGATTTGGAAAAAAAAAAGCATTCTTTCACAGAGCACATTGGGCTGAAGTGTTTGTACTTCAGGACCAAGTCTTCATATGTCACGCTGTCCCTATTATGTGCCTGTCTGTGAGGGCAGCCAGCTGAAAAAAAGTCATCAGAATACAGACGTGGCCTTTTGTAAACTTCATATGCTGGGCTGTGGATTTTAACATTTATTCAGCTCAAAACTAATTTTTCAAAAGCAATTAAAGAACAGGGATCTTATGTGATTCACCTAAACATCTTAAGACATCGTAACATTAAATACCATAGCTAAAAGATTGGGTAATCCCCATAAAAATAATTCAAATTCTTTAGGAAAACCTCAAGGTTGTTTGTAGCTAAATGGGTATAGAATGTAGATGTACTGTTCAAGTAAGAGGAAAACACAAATAATGAATGAATTTGAGGAATCGGTAAATAGATTAAAGGAATCAACTACGTAGAGAAAAACCTGCTGCTGCTGATGCGTTTGGTTGAGGAGCTGGGCGTGCCCCGGGCTCTGGCTTCCTGGGCAGAACCATCCTTGTTAGAGGAGAAGTCTGTCAGCAGGAGCCAGGAAGACCTTTGAACCCTCAGTAATTCCTCTCTTGAGAATTTACCCAAAAGAAATAATTCTGCAGAAGAAAAAAGTTAAATACTCATACACGGAAAAATTTATTTTACTAATGTTTATAAATCAAAGATGTTCATAACAGTTTAAACATCCAGACACAGAGAAAGGCAAACGAGCCCCGTTCCTACACAGGAAATGTTTACATGTGATTAAGTGGAAGAAGAGGAACCTAAAAACTCACATTTTATTGGAAGTAAAAACTGCACTTTGAAAACAGCTCGCTTTGGGTCTCAGTGTGTGTAAAAATAAAAATCTTTATTTTGCTTTTTCAAAATTTGATACAAACACACCAGACTAAAGTTCCTAAAATTTTAAAAAGTGACCTAAATTGGAGGTGTGGGCACAGGTAGGAAATTCCTGGCCTGCATTCTTGCATCTTGAGGCGGTCAGTGCATTGTCTTCTGAATTACTCTTTTTCCATAGGACCTCAGAAACGTGAAGAATTATGATCTCCAGAGGAGGATAGGACATAACACCATTTGAGAAAAACTTTTTATATTAAGCACTAGTTTTTTCTGATCTCTACACAACTGCTGCGGACCTGGCTGTGCAGGGCGGTGCGTTCGGACCCCTCGGCGGATCCCCTGGGACTGTTAAGAGCAGCTTCTGCGCAGAAGGGGAGACGAGAAGCAGCGGCTGGACAACTAGTCCTGGGGGCTGCCGAGCTTCCTCCCTCATGACTGCCGCCCTGCGTGGGGCGCCCCAGGTCTGCACCCAGCCCTTCCCACCCTCCCCAGACCCAGCCAGCAGTGAGCAGCTCAGGTTGAGCCCGGCCCAGATTAACCTGGGGGCAGGGTCGGGGGGTGGGGGTAAGAACATATCAGGAGTGGGGGGGCAAGACCGTAAATTGGCCGTTCTCGTTTATAAACCATGGATACTGTTGTGACCAATTTGAAATGAAAATATTCTTATTCCCCACCCAACCTCAATGAACTAATTTTTAGGTAATTATTTTGTAAACAATTTTTGTACTTGTGAAAGTATTCACTGTTTCTTTCCACTTTGTGAAGAAGTGTCATCGTCCGATTCCTTACGGGATACAGCCATAGCAAGCCCTCCTGCAAGCTCAGGGGTTCACAGGAAGGTCACCGTGTCTCACCTCTCGCCTCTGCGGGGTTTCCCTCTCCCATACCCAGGGGGAGTTACGTTGCTTGGACTTTTGTGCTGAAGACTCCTAGATCTGAGAGCAGGCGAGGCCCTGACTGTGATTCACGCTCCATGTTCCTGTCCGTTCAGGACCGTGGGCGCCTCTGGCCTGCGGCTGACTCCTCGGTAGTTGCATCTTGTGCATTCACTTCAGCAGCCTAGGAGGGGCCCCTGGAGCCCCCGTCCTATGAATGGGCAGTTCTGGGAGGCTCCCCAGGCATGAGCCCTGTGCTGCCGCCCTGGGTGGGTGTGCAGCTCCTCTGCCCTCCTGTTCCCAGGCTGCAGGCAGCAGCAGGGGCCTCGCTGGGTGGGCCTCCTCCCCATTCCCACCCCGTGGAGCAGCTTTGTCTCCTGCTTGCCTGCTGTTTACAGACCTAAGGGCGGGTGCAGATGGATCGCCCTCACTGTTCTAAGCCAGGTCCCATTGATGTGCACTCTCACTGAGTCTTACGGCAGAGGTCATATAATTTATTTATTTTTTCGTATTCATATGCAAAAGTTGGTTCAGAGCCTCTCTGTCTGAAAGGATTGTGAAATAAATTGATCCAAGACTGAAAAGGTCCCTCAGAACCAGTGCTAGTGACAAAGGCGAGCATGAGTTCCCGCGGGGTCAGAGCTGCTGGAGGGATAGGACCAGTGCGAGCGCAGGCAGTTAGTTGCTCAGCTTCATCTCAGGTTTAAGCCGGTTGAGAGGTTCTGCTGCAGCCACGTCCGTCCACACCGGTGGGCAGAGTTGCGTGTTTTCTTAGTGTATTATCTGGGAGATGGTGCAAGAAACACTGAAGTCACTGGGACGTGCTTTGAAGATGTTGGCTCCCTTGGGACCCGAACCGGCCCACGTTTCTCCGTGTCTCTACCAGGTCTTATTCCTGTTCCATTGGAGGAGGGTACAGTGTAAATCCTGCTCTCTGTGTAGCATGTTCTCACCCACCCCGTATCCATCACCACCCTGAACATAAGTCTTATTAACAATTGAATCTATGCGAGACCCGCTTGCTTCTGAAGTTATCCGGGGCCTCCTGCCAGGGATTCTTGGTTCAGGTGGCGTAAGCATCCTTCAGAATGAACCTCTTATGCCCCAGGAAACGACGTTACCACTAAAACCTAGTCTTGGGTCATCTCCCTGTTGTGTCTCCTGTACGTTGTTCAAGAAGTAAGAAATGACCGCGCTGAAACGTGCAAGCTTTGGGTAACTGTTGGGTGTGTTTTTAACCACCGCTTGTAAATATGGGTTGGTTTCCTCTCATCAGCCGTAATGGAAAATGTTCTTTCTGAATCAGTGCCAGAGTGATATGAAACAACGTGACAAGTCAGGACCCCACACAGCAGTGGGACTGTTCTGTGAACAGTGGCATTTGATGGAGATCAGGGCCCGTGCCCACAGCTGCCCGCAAGGCTGTGGTCAGTGCCTGTGTTTCGTTTAAAAATTGTGCTCAGCACCACCACTCTGAGAACGACGGCACGCTCATGCGACTGGTCAAATGTGGCATTTCAAGTGAAACAGATGTTTGCCTACCTGCTAAGTGTGCCCGTGCATTGTGTGAACTCTTGAGAGAGCAACGATTTTACTACAAAGTAGTTTCCAAGAACGGAGCTGGCTTTTACTCTGCTGCCCTTGAAGCCCTCGTGCTGTGAGCCTTGCTGAGTAAGGTGCTGCCGGGATGAACTACTTGTACCTGAGTCCGGGTTGAGGGCTGAGTACTGGGGACTGGCCGGGGTCGGGGGGCAGGCCCTGCGTCATGGCCATGAGCCCAAAAGGATTCCCCGCCTCCACGTCCCCTCTGCGTCAGCGTGGCTACTTGAAAGCAGTCCTTTTCTAAATGGTCATGAATGATTAAATAATTCAACTCAGAGTTACAAGGGAATATCTAGTGCTTTTTTCTCCTGAACCAAGTGTTAGTACTATTCGCATCCAATTCCATGGAACTGTAAATGTGGTGGAGCCACCTAACGGAGACTTTGTCATGGTTACCCCAGATGGAGGGTGCATTGTGTGCAGTTATTTAAATACATGTTCCACTGTTGTATGATTTTAATACCTTATTTTCTGGCATATAAGACGACCGGGCGTTTAAGACGACCCCCTAATTTTACAGTTAAAACATAGGTTTAGGCCTATATTCGCTGTATAAGACTACCCCCCACTTCCGAGGCTGTAGTCTTATACAGCGAATATAGGCCTAAACCTATGTTTTAACTGTAAAATTAGGGGGTCGTCTTATACGCCCGGTCGTCTTATACGCCGGAAAATACGGTAATTCGTTTTTTAAAAATATTTTATTTTTGTGGGATGATTAATCAACTTACACATAGCTGTCATATGTCTAGTTTGATGGGATAATGTTTTAAAATTTAAATTTGTGTTTTCCCTGCCTCGAGGTTGTGAGAAAAGATCTTAATCAGGACTTTGGTAATTCATGATTGAATTCAATCAAATGAGGCTGTAAACTCAGGTCCTGTCAGGGTATCTGGAGGGTAGGGGTTCCTCCTCTGACTTGTTTGATCTGGTGATGTGACAGGCAAGGGGCATGACCTCTTCCCTCAGGGCGCAGGCTGCTCATTAAAGACACAACCAGCTGTGCGTGGCGACTGCTCTCCAGCTCCGTCCACAAAGTTTAAACTTCACGAAGATGTCTTTCCCTGAGTCTGTCCTGGTTACCTGGCCACACAGAAGCCAAATGTGGAAGATTTAAGTAGATACAGTTAGGGTTTGAGCCTTCATCCCATCTGTAACGTACACACTGCCTTACTGGTCACGACTTAGATGCCAGAGAAATGGGCCCTATTCCCACTTAGAATGAAACTGTCAGAATACATTACACCAAGGCCGGCAGATTGAGAGAAAGGTCATCGAGGGCCACGCTTCCCAACCAGTTGTCCTTGGTAAACGGAAAAACAGAGAAAAATAATAGAGTTTTAAGGAAATAATGTGCTTAAAAAAAAACTTTCTAAAAATGATTCTATTTTCCTGTAATTCTGTTCCATCCGATGCAGCCGCAGTCAGGTGCTGCTCTGGGGGAAGCCCGGGGCCCTGCGATGAATTTCCTGGTACTGTAACGGAACAAGGTCTGCTCAACCGAATAAACTTCCTCTTCTTTAAACCGTCTGGTCAGTCGTTCCGCCTTGAGGTTCAAGGGCACGTGGTTGGAGTTCAGAGAGCTGCGCCTTCCTCCGACAGGGGCAGCGGGACAGGAAGGAGCGCTGTCACCTGCCCTCTTCCCTGCCTACGGGGCCGCATCCCCATGCAGCTGATCCTCCCGAGCGGTCTCCCGAGCCTCCTCTGCTGCCTGGAGACCTGGCCCGGGCAGGAGGACGGGGCCGCATCCCGGTTCGGTGGGTCCTCCCGAGCGGTCCTCCGGAGCCTCTGCTGGAGCCCCCGCCCTAGAGCCCTGCCCCAGGCAGGAGGTGGCAGCAAGCACCCCCCCCCCCCCCCCGCACTAGCAGTGACAGGAAGGGGAGCGGGGGCCCGGCTCATCCGCAGATTGAGCTGCTCTGCGACGTTAAGCTGCCGGTGTGGTTCCCGCTGGACCTGGCGGCATGTGGGACGCACCGCGCTAAGGACCGAGCGCTGGTGTCACCAGTACCCGGCCTGGGGCAGCTCCGCAAACAGCCAGGACGCCCCCGAACCTGCGGCCACCTGCCGGCTGCCTTGAGGTTCCACCTCTGGTCACACCTTGGGGCGGGGGTCTCAGGGTCAGCAGGGTAGGGTGGGCGGAGCTCCCCTGACCAATCAGGTTCTGCTTTGGTCACGTGGGGGACGGGCCCAGCGCAGTAGAGGCGGAGCCCCCTGCCGGAAGCCCAGGGGGAGGAGCCCTCAGGGAAGATGGCGGCGGCCCTCCAGCCTTCGTCCTGAAGCCACGCCCCCCAGGGGGCGCCCCACGTGCCCCCTGACGACCCCTAAGTCACGGTCCCGGTCCCTCGGCGGGAGCCCCAGGTGCACACCTGCGCATGACGGAGTCTGTGCGTGGACACCTCTGAGGATGTCTGGGTTTCCCTCACCTTCCGTCCCCCCAGTTTCTCACAGCCCGATGTTGTGGGGGCCCCAGTTCCCGGCTCCAGTGCTCCAGGCTGGGGTCCCTCGCTCCCCCAGGGGGGTCCTCCACGGCCAAAATGTCCCTCCTGTCACCCGCCACGCGGGTTCCGCCCGCCCACCACGTCTCCGCCCCGCCCACCGCGTCCACGTGCTTCTTCTTTATGTCCTTCGTTCTGTGCAGCGAGACCTCAGAGGGGCCCAGGTTGGTTCTGGGATTCGGTGGCGATTCTGACAGAAGGAATCAGGCCCAGCGGCTCTCGGCTCGGCCGTCTCGAATCCAGCTTCGTTCTAGGCTTTTAACCAAGTTGAGAAAGTTTTCCATTTCTAGTGTTCTGGGGAAAATTTTTTTATCATGAATGTGTGTTGCATTCTGTAAAATTATGCTGATTGATTTTCAAATATTGAACCAGCTCTGCATTCCTAAAATACATCCTACTTGCTCACAGCACATGATGATTGTTCAACATGGCTCAGTTCAATTTGCTGATCCTGTGTTGAAGAATCTTGAGGCAGAGTTCATGAGATATTGGTCTATAGTTTTAATTTTTTAGTATGGTCTGGTCTGGCTTTGGTTTTGGGCCTCCTAAAATGAGTTGGGAAATGCTCCCTTATTTACTTTTACATATCTATCTATCTATTATTTATTTACTTATGAGATTGTATAGAATTGGAGTTAATTCTTTAAATGTTTGGTAAACTTCTCCAGGAAAACTATCAAGACATGGACATTTCTTTCTAGAAGCTTTTAAATTATAGATTCAATGTCTCTAATAGACGTTTGGTTTGTTCAGGTTATCTACGTCATTTCAGGGCTGTATTGATAGTTGGTGGCTCTCTAGGAATTAGTGCATTTCATCTAAGTCGTTGAATTTATGTGCGTGGAGTTTTCATAATATTCCCCTTTTATTCCTATAATGGCTACAGGATCTGTACTGATATCTACTCCTTCATTCCTGATACTGGTAACGGATGTCTTTTCTCTTTTTGTTTTTCTCAGTTATTTAAGATTCATCAATCTTTTCTAAGACCTGCTTTTTTAATTGAGTATTTTTGTTTTTCCCTATTTTCAATTTCATTGATTTCTGCACTTATGTTTATTATTTCCTCTCTTATCCTTTAAAAACAATAATTTATTTTATGGTTGAGAGAGAGAAGGGGAGGGCATGGCTTTATTCCACACAGGTGGATGCAGGGCCACACAGGGCAGGAACCACACTGGGGGCTTCCCGCATGGAACGGGAGAACCTTTGCTGCCACGTCGGCAGTTACCAGTTGTGCTGCAATTCAGCATGTGGGTTTGCATGGCCTGGGATCAGGTTTGATCCCAGGACCTCGAGGTTGCAAAGCAAGCTTGACCTGCTGAGCTATCCCTGCATCCCCTCTTTTCCTTGCTTTGGGTTTATTTTCCTAGCTTTTCAAGAAGGGACTTGATTATTATTTTTTATTTTTGTTTGAGTGGTGAAAAGGAGAGACCAAGAGCAAGAGAAGGGGGAAGGCCCAGAGCCGTCTTCATAGTTGTACATCATTAGCTGTGACATTGTTTCATTCCACACAGGTGGATGTGAGGCCACTTGAGGTTGGAACCGAACTGGGGGCCTCCTGCAGGGAGGCAAGAACCTTCACTGTCATCCTGTGGTTACCAGTTATGCTGCAATTCAGCATGTGGGTTTGCACAGGGCAGAGCCAGGATTTGATTCCTAGACCTCAACGGTTGGCAAGCAAGTGCTCAACCTGCCAAGCTAACCCAGCATCCCTGGGATTTAAGATTATTGACATGAACCTTCCTTTTTTATCTAATGCAAGCATTTAGTACTAAAGTTTTCCTCTCAGCACTGCCTTAGCCACATTCCACTAATTTCGATATACTGTGTTTTCATTTTCATGCAGTTCTATGTGCTCTTATTTTATGTGAGGCTTCCTCTTTGACTTGTGGGTTATTTAGAAGTGTGTACCGGTATTTTAATTCCCAAGTGTTTGGAGATTTTTCTGTCTTTTTGTTATTTATTTGTAGTTTAATTTCATGATGGTCAGAGAATATACTCTACATGATTTTAGTTCTTTTAAATTTGTTAAGGTTTGCTTCATGACCCGATGTGTCCTATCTTGGTGAATAGTCCATGGACACAACACTGTATACGCTACTACGGTTGTCAGAGTGTTCTGTAAATGTCATTTAAATCCTGCTTGATACGTTGCTCAGTTCTTCCATGTCCCTACTGGTTTTCTGTCTCCATGTTATTAAGTGTCTGAGTGGGGCGTATGGTTGTGGACTTGTCTCCTTACTTTAGCTTCAGGTGTTTGCTGCATACCTAGTTAGGATCAGTGTCTTCTGGGCAGTTGATTCTTTTATCATATATAATAATACTACTCTTTGTCTCTAGTAATTTTTCTCTTTGGAGACTAGTTTATGTGATATTAACATACAGCCTCTCCTGTTCTAAAGAAAAATTTAATGCTTGCAGGGTGTTTCCCATCCTTTAACTTCCAACCTTCCCATATTATTGTTTGAAATGAGTGTCTTGTAGATAGTTGTGTATAGTTGGGTTCTAGTTTTTATAATCTGCTTTGCCAATCTCAGTTACTGAACTAGTGTATTTAAACCATTTCCATTTAAAATAATTATATGTTAGGGCTTACGTCTGCCATGTTGTTATTTGTTTTATGTTTGTTTCCTAGGTTTGTTATTGCATAGTTTCTATTTTCTTGCCTTCCTGTGGGTTGGTTACCTCAGCATTTTGTAAGGTTCCATCTTGATTTATTTATATGAATGATATTAAAGCTTGGTTTAGTGGTCAAGAGGCTTGGCTCAAAGGACATGGTTATGATATACATATCCAAAGAAGAGAGTTAGGGATCACCAATAGCTCCAATATTGTTTTATTTCTTGTTCATTTTTCATGCTTTACTCTGGGTTATTTGAACATTTTATGGGACCTACATGATGATTTCTCTAGTGTTTTGAGTACGTGTCTATAGTGTTTTGTTTTTAGTGGGTGCTCTAGATAAGATGCTATACATACACAAACTACCACAAGAAAACTTCCATTTGTATCCTTTCTACCTTTCCCGCCTTTACAATATAGCTATCTTAAGCATTTTCTCTACTTAAGTTTTGCTTCAAGCATCAAACACAGTTTTAAAAAACTTATGAGGAGAAGAACACATTATATTTACCCCTCTTTTTTACCCATTTCACGGTTTTGTTTTTTAAATGTTACAGAATTCCTTCAGTTATTTCCTTTCTGTTTGGAGACCTTTAGTCATTCAGGAGTAGATCTGCTGGTGACAAATTCTCTGTTCCACTACCTAACCACGACTTTATTTCTCCTGATTTCTAAAGAGTATTTTCACTTGATGTATTTAGTGTTGACAGTTCCCTTCTTTCAGCACTTGAAACATGTTGTGCTGTTCCTTTGACTTTTTGAATAGAAAAACCTGTCATTTTTATTGTTTTTCTACAGGCAACGCATTCTGTCTAGCTGCTTTTAGGGTATTTTTGTCTTTAGTTCTCAGAACTTTGATTATAATGTGCCTTGAGATGGATTTCGTTAGGTTTAGCCTATTTGGGGTTCAGTCATCTTCAGTAGGTTTATGCTTTTCACCAAATTTTGGAAATACTCATCCATTATTTGTTCAAACATTTTTTTCTGCTCCACACTTTCTGCTCTCCTGGGACTTGAGGGACAAGGGTCAGATGTGTTCCTGCGCAGGCCTGCGGCTCTGGTCATTCCATCCCCACTTGTTCTCCTTGTTGGTGTAGATCTGTCTTCAGAATTCTTTCATTGCTACTAGTGAGCCTATGCAGGGAGTTCTCAACTTTGTTATTTGCCTTTTAAGTTCTATAATTCCCATTTGGTTCTTTGCACGTCTTCTGTTTCTTTACTGAGCAGGTGTGTGTGGGGGTCTGTGGGGGGAGCTCAAGACCCCGTACCCGGGGGTCGCGGGGGGGAGGCCACGGAGCCACAGAGACGTCCCATGGGAGCCGGGCGAGGGGTGGTTCCTGAGGGAGGAGCGTGTCCCCAGTGGCGCCAGTGCGGGTCTCTGTCGCTGCGGTCCCGCTACGAGTCTCCGCTCTTCCCGTGCCCGACTCTGCCTTGTGGCTACAGGGACACCCCTTGGGCAGGTGCGGCCGGGGGCACCAGCTGCATTTGGGCCTGGGGCAGGAGGCGGGCGGCCCCGGCCGCCTGTCCCTCCGATGTGGGGACCAGGACATGGGCTGCGTGGGCCCAGCCCAACCCATCTCCAGGGGCTCGCCCTGCGGGCAGCAGGGTCCACATCCAACACTGGCTCTACCCCCCCCCCCCACCTCCCTGCTCACGCGGCTTCCCGGCCAATTCCAGATGGAAACACGGGGAACGGGCGAGGACAAGGCCCCCTGGGCCCTGCGGTCACCCTGACTTGGGCCGAGTTCCCCTTTCCTGGCGCTGTGGTTATCCATCGTGTGCTGATGGCTTCTGTTACTTCCACCAGCACCTCCCTTAGAGCAGCGCGAGTGACCGTGGCCTCACCAGCCGCCGGCTCAGGCCCGGCCCCGCGTGCGCCCCAGACACGCAACCCCACACGCGCCCCGGACACACAGCCCCGCAGGTGTCCTGTGACCGCGGCCCCACACACGCGACCCCGTACGCACCCCTCACGCCCGGCCCCGCACGCGCCCCAGACACAGACCACAGTACAGCGGCCGCTCCTTCAGAGTTTATTTCACCGGCTGACATTCTCTTGCCCGCGGCCAACACGGGACCGCAACGCGCCTTCCCCGCAGCAGCTCGTGCCTGTTGTGTGAACCGAAAGGTTTCCTCTGGACACGCTTTCTAAGCTGTAAATAAATAAAGCTTTCACTGCGCCTGGGCTCCAGCGGGGCCTGACCCGGTCCCCAAAGTTCAGGTTCATCGCCCAGACGCCGCAGCCCCGAGGAGCTGGGCGCGGGGGGCCCGGCGGCGGCATCGGAGACGCCGGAGGCACAAGGAGACTCCGCGCGAGAGCGGGCGGCCCGGGCGGGAAGCGCCGAGCGGGGGCGGCGGGCCTAGGGCCCTGGTCTCGGGCGCCGCACGCGGGCAGCCGTGTCCCCGCGCGCACAGCTCCGGCCCGCACGCCCGGGGGCCCCGAGCGCGGCCCTGACCCTGCTGTGGCCACCAGCCCCGGGGCCTGGAATGCCGGCGCCCGCCCCGCGCGGTCCCACGCGGTCCTCCTGCGCCTGTAGAAGGGCCCCAGGTCCCGCGTGCCCGCGCCGGGGGAGACTCCGCGGCTCCGCCCCGGGGATACAGGACGGAGCGGCCGGTGTGACGGCTGCAGCAGGGGACCGATCAGCCCCTCCGCCTCTGACCCGGGCTGAGCCTTCCGAGCTCCGCCTGCCCCGGGATCTGCCTGGGAAGCGGCGGCCCCAGCAAGCATGGGGCTAGGGCTCAGCCCCCCAGAACCCAGGAGAGAAGGAGCCCGGGGGTACGCGCAGCGGGGACGTCGCGTGGCCTCTGTGGTCCCCAGGCTGCTGGGACCGGGGCCCGGCCCGCGGGGCTGGGGGCGCCCGGGTCCATGTCTTGCGACCACAGCTGCTCCAGAAGCCCGGGCCCCCGGCCTTGGCTCAGGCGCAGCGCTTCGGTCCGCAGGCTGTGGCCAGGGGAGGCCCGAGTGGACCTGCACACACGAGGGTGGCGGGAGCCCCGCACAGATGCCTGAGCGATGGGCGTGGGGCCAGGGCTCCCCACATACGGGCCCCCAGGGTTAGGAGCGGCCACGCGGCCAGCGGGCCCCGGGTTCGCAGCCCCTTCCGGTCCAGCGGGTCTCGCGGGGACACAGCCTTGCGCAGCGGGGTGCGCGGTGGGCTCCGACCGGACCCAGAGGGGCCGGGCGGCCCTGACAGTGAGCGTGGGGTTCCATTCCCAACGGCATCTCACATGGCTTCCGACGGGCCTGGGAGGGGGCCCTGCAGGCGGAGGGGCTGCCGGGCTGCTGGGGGGCGCACGGGGCACCCCCACTCTCAGTGCCGCCGCCATCTCGTCCCCAGACTTCCGCCGGCCGCAGTGAGCGAGGCGGGGGCCCGGGACCACGGCGCGTCCTGCGCATGCGCCTTCCCCGCCGCCCGCGAGCCCTCGCGGGCCGCTTCCCCGCGCCGGGCCCCTGTCCAGGCCGCGGGCTGCGCGCGCCGGCTTCCCAGCTCCGGGCCCTTGTCCAGCCCGCGGGCCGCCGGGCCTCCCGCGGGCACCGCCGCTACCACTTGTCGATGATGTGGCTCATGTAGTCGCCGGTGGGCGCGCGGCCCGGCTCCTCGGCGTCCCGGTGGGGCGGCGGCTCGCGCGCGCGCTGCAGCAGGCGCTCCTCGCGGGTCCGCAGGCGCTGCTCCCGGCGCTCGCGCTGCCGCACGTACTGGTAGCGCTGCTGGAACAGGTCCCGGGCGTAGTCGTAGAGCTGCACGTCCAGGTCGTTGAGCTCGGCGATGCGCCGCATGGTGCCCTCGTCCACCTCCACGCCACCCGCGCGCGTGCTGTTGTACTGCACGAAGGGGCGGATGAACTTGAGGCGGAACGTCCGCTCGAACAGGTACTGCGTCTTGCGCTGGAACTCGGTGAGGCCGAAGAAGGCCATGCCGCGCAGGTTCTTCTTGGCGCTGTCGAGCAGCAGCTGGGCGCGCTGGGCCTCGGGGATGAAGGACAGGTTGTAGCAGCCCACCAGGCTCAGGTCGGCCAGCATGCGCACCTGCCGGTTGTTGGCCAGGTTGTAGGGGCAGTCCATGAACTCGGGCAGCGTGCAGCCCGACCAGTCCGTGCCCTCGTAGCAGGGCGGCAGCTCCTCGGGCGTCGGCGTGCGCCCGTCGCACATGTGCAGCGAAGTCTTCCACGTGGCCCCGCGCTGCACGTGCCGCCACTCGCTCAGGTAGCGGGACACGGGGTCGCGCAGCAGGGTGATGTAGTAGAACTTCCTGCAACCGAGAGGGGCACAGGGGTGAGGCGGGCGTGCAGGAGGGACGACGCCCCCGATGTTTAAATCACAAACTGGGCACCGGCTTCAGGGCAGCACCCAGAACATGGGGCCACTTTCTCCCCCCCGGTTGCACTCTGGGGGTCCCAGTGCTCAGGGAGGCTCCGTGGGGGGTACTGGAGCCCCCTACACCCCAGCTGTGCTCTCTGCTCTCCCAGGACCCAGGAGCCCCTTCCGTGATCCACACGACTGTTTCTAAAATCAAACTCAAGTACCTGTGGGTTCAGACGGGGAACGCGGACGACCCGTCATGGGGACGCTCCCGTGTGTGGGAGCGCGACGGCCGCAGGGGCTGCCTTGCGCGCATCCAGCCCCGGACGTCTTTTTTTTTTTTAATCACTTTTTATTCTTTTTGACAGAGAGAGAGAGAGAGAGAGAGAGAGACAGAGAGACAGAGAGAAGGGGGAGGGCCCAGAGCAGTCTCCATAGTTGCACATCATTGGTTTTCCCACATAGTTTCATTCCACAGGTGGGCACGGGGCTGCACAGGGCAGGAACTGGGCCGGGGTCTCACCCCAGTGAGAACTGAACTGGGGGCACTCCCCAGCTCAGCACATGCGTTCGCATGGGCCGGGGCCGGGATTCGATCCTCGGTTCCTGGGGCTGCAACGTGAGCGCTTAATCCACTGAGCCATCCCGGCTTCCCTACCCCCGACGTCTTGCTCTGAGTGCCACGCGAGGCACCCGACTGGCCAGTCACGTCCCCGCATCTGGAACACCCACCAGCACCTGGGAACCAGCCGCACACTAACCCCTGGCTGTGTGCAGTGTGGCCGCAGAGAGGCCTGTGCTCTGAGGCTTCGGCCGTGCAGTGGGGGGTGGGGTCCTGTCTCCACCACCATGAGAGGAGCAAGAGCTGAAGATAAATATTTAAACGCCGTGCTGGGTCTAGCACGGAACTCTACACAGCTCTGGGTTCCCCTCCCCACACGGGGGACACCGCACCCGGCTGCTCATGTGGCGGCCTTCTCTGAGCGCGCCCAGCCCCTCAGGGCCCAACCCGTTGTGAACGCCGGCGCCGAGCGGCCGCGGCCTCTGGCGAGCTGCCCCCTCTGCACAGGAGCCCCCAAAAGCTGGAGGAGGGAACAGCCCCCACGGGCCCAGCGCCTCCTCACCCACTTGGCTGAAGCCCCACCGCCTCTTACTCGATAAAACCCTGCTGTCCGCTGGGCACGCAGCCAGCCCAGCTTCCAGGAAAGGCGAGCGGGGAGCATGTCCCCATAGCACAGCCGCAGGCCCGGAGCTCACCCCGGTGCACACGAGGTGCCCGGCCCTGCCTGCCCCTCGGGGACTGAGGCCAGGGGGACAGGGCCTGTCCTGGGGCTGTGGCCTCTCCTCTTGGACAAGGGGCCCTGGGACTGCGCTGCCACCCCCGGCCCTCGAGGCTCCCCCTCCTTACAGGTGACACCCACAGGCCCCAGGAGATCATCCGCTCCGCCTCCCCCTTCCCACCTGCCCCGATCCCCTGGGGGATCCACACATCAGGTAGCCAGCCACTCAGCTGAGCCTGAGGAGGGCGAGTTCATGGTCACTCGGGGCCCCCCGGGACCCCTGTACCCACAGGTGCACCGTGCAGCCGGCTGGCGCCTGGCTCCCCGTCCTCGTTGGGGACCCCTCCTGCTCGTCACTGGGGACAGGCTGAAGCTGAATCCCAGCTCTACCACCGTGAGCTCCTGAGGCTGCCTGAGCCTCAGCTCCTTGTCAGCACTGGGGGCCCCCCCAAAAAGGCAGGAGACGTGGCACCAAGCGTGTGCAAGGTGGTCGCGGCACGCCTGTACATGGGTGCAGTGGCCCAGCGGTGCGCCCCCTGGACCGCGCCTGCCCCTCCCCCCCCAGCTGAGCGCCGGCGGCCCGACTTCCTCGGCTGTTGCCAGATTGTGACCCAGGATTCCAGAGAACACGCCGTGCTGCGCCCTGAACCCCGACCTCTGCGCTGGGCGACACCCACCCCGCCTCCTGGGCGGTGATGCAGATGCAAACCCTCCACCCGGGCAGGTCCCCACTCGCAGAACTTTGTACCAGGACACATGACGGGGACAAACCAGCCCACAGACACCAACAGGCTGGCAGGGAGGGAACCTCAGGGCCCAGCGACCGCCTCACCCCGTCCTGGGAAAAGCATGCTGAGACCAGGGCCTGTTCGGGCGACAACGCTGACAGGCGGGGACCCTCAGCCCGGCGCGTGGGGGGTGGCGGCGGCGGCCTGGGGCGCTCTGTCCTGTCCAGCAGAGCTGAGGAAGGGGCCCCAATGCCGGGGGCAGCAGCAGGGATAGGCCCGGCCACTGCGACCCGGTCTGTGAGACGCTCCTCCCGGCGGCTCTCAGGACAGAGTCCAGGGACAACGGGGACGCATCTGGACCCACTTGATGTTACGTCCGGCCGCCCGTGAATTCACGTGCGTGTCAGGGGGGATGAGGGTAAATCTCAACGAGGTCGCATGAAGCAAGTAAGGTACAGAAGGTCAAGTGCAGCCTGACGCAAGGCGTAGGAAGTCCCTGCCGACCGAGCGGCGCCGCTGCCTGTTAAGGGACACGCAGCTGCAGGGAGAGCGGAGGAGGGCGCGGGGCACGCACGGGGGACGCACAGGGAACGCGTGCAGCGCAGGTGGTAACGGGGGACGCACGCAGCGCAGGTGGTGGCGGGGGACGCGCGGGGGACGCGCGGGGGACGCACGCAGCGCAGGTTGTGACGGGGGACGCGCGGGGGACGCACGCAGCGCAGGTTGTGACGGGGGACGCGCGCAGCGCAGGTGGTGGCGGGGGACGCACGGGGGACACGCGCAGTGCAGGTGGTGGCAATAGGAGGGCGCAGGGCCATCCCCGAGCCCGCAGCGGGGAGTACTGACACTGGTCCCCAGAGCCGGAGAAGGCCACGTCCCAGGGCGGCGTGTACGAAGGCCGGCTACGACCAATCCGAGCCAGACTCCCCACAGCCGGCCAATCAGCGCCGGACTCGCAGCCATCTGACCCAGGAAGGGAGACCCGCGAGGCCACAAGCCCCACGGCCGGGAAGCCACGGGTCTGGACTCCCGCGCCTGTGCCCGCCCCGCGGCCCCATGTGCGCGGCTGTCCACCCTGCGGGGCCCGCGCAGAGGCAGCTCCCGAAGCCCCCGGACACCGCGGTCCCACCCCGCGCGGTCCCCCCACGCGCGCCCGCCATCCCTGTGGCTGGAGCCGCCCCTCAGCGGCTGTGGCGCTTTTCCTGCGTCTCACGTCCCACCCGCAGCGAAGGGAAGCGGGGAGGAGAGAGGAGAAAGGACCCGAACTGCGCACGGAGCGGGCAGAGGGGTGCCGCCGTCCTGATGGGACCCTCCTGTGACCTGTCCCTTCACCACCAGCACAGAGACGCGCTCAGCACGTGTCGTCGGGGCACGGGGCTCAGCTCGCCCCAGACCCCCGACTCCCCGCTGGCGGCTCAGCCTTCAGGACCCCTGAGCACGACCCCACTGCGAGGAGGGGCGCCCGCACTGCATCAGAGCCCCACGTGCGGCCCCACAGTATCATGTTTCCCACCAAGACAGAGTCCTCTCCTGATGGGGCATCGCCGGGCCCCGGGGCCGGGAGCTGTGCCCACGGGGGACAGGGCGCCCCTGTGACCCAGACCAGAGCCAGGGCAGCAGCTGTACCCACGGGGGACGGGACGCCCCTGTGACCCAGACCAGAGCCAGGGCAGCAGCTGGGCCCGGGCCTCCCAGCGAGGTGCCCGGCTGCCAGTCCTACAGCGTGAGGGGCAGAGCACCGCCTGAAAGGGCTGCCACAAAGCCACCTCAATGTTGGCTTAAGGGGAAGCCGGGTGGCTCAGCAAGTCAACCACCTGCTTTGCAGCCCTGGGGGCTGAGGATCAAATCCCAGCCCTGGCCCGTGGGGACCCATATGCTGGGGTGCACTTCCCATGTGGGACCAATTCAGTTCTTGCCCCCCAGTTCAGGCCCTGGATCTAGGGGGTGAGCTTCCCATGCAGGAGGCCCCCGCCCACCTGTGTGGAACGAAACCATGTTGAAAACGGATGACAGACAACTATGGAAACGGCTCTGGGCCCTCCCCCTCCTCCCTGTCTCTCTGTCTCTGTCAAAAACAATAAAATTAACCTTCTAAAAAAGAAACTTGCTTAAAAAGGAAGTTCTCATGCATCTGCTTCAAAAACTTTTTGTTTTTTTTTAAACGAAAATCTAATGTGATGTGGAGTTGTACATCGGGAAACTAATTGTTACCAACCAATGTCACCCCATTAAATTTAACAATAAAATATAATAATATTAAACGAAAATCTATTTCTGAGCATCTTGACTTGAGACTCTTTTGGGCGTAACCCGGGCACCGTCCAGGTGTCTCAGACTTTGGGGACACCCGTCAGGCCACTGGTGACAGTCACCTGCTGGGGGGGAGGCTTGCCCCTGCCGGCAGGCGCGGTTTCCTCCCTGATGGCACAAAGTGTGAGTGAGGACACGGGGACAGCTCAGCAGGTCGCGCGCTGGCCTTGCAACTGCGAGGTCAGGAGATCGAATCCCAGCCCGGCCTGTGCAAACCCAGGTGCTGAACGGCAGCACAGCCGTAACCAGCCGGGACGGTGGGGAAGGTTCTCCCCTCCCAGGCAGGAGGCCCCCAGGCCGGCTCCCACCCCGCACGGCCCCACGTCCACCTGTGTGGAAGGAAACCAGGTCACAGCTGACGATGCACAACTGTGAAGACGGCTCTGGGCCCTCCCACTCCTCTCTCTCTCAAACAATAAGAAAACGTGTCTGTACAGGCACGTTGGGAACTGCTGAGTGCCACAGAACAGTCACAGCGCCGCTCGTATCCAAGTGCATCTACCCAGCCAGGCCCCCGGCAGCCCCGGGGTTCTCTGGGTCAGCGGTCCACGCAGGGCCGAGAGAGGGCCGGGTGTGGGCTCGGCACAGCTGTTTCTGGGGCCGGGAAGGGTTTCAGGGCCGTGGCTAAAGGCTGGGTGACCAGAGACCAGGGAAGGGAGCAACGTCAGAGGCTGGGAGCCCCCCCCAGCGCCGGGGGGCGCAGCACCGCCACAGGGAGCATGTGGCCCAGCCCAGGAGACACGTTTGGGTCCCAAATGAAGCCCAATGGCTTCAGGGGGCATTTCCTGGGCGACCCAGGCAAGACTCTGTGTCTTCTGTCCCCTTGGGGCAGATGGGATGAGGAAGGAGCCACATCCCGGCACCATCTCGACCCTAGTGGGTGATGCTGGGGTGTGGGGTATGAAGGCACAGCCAGCCGCCTCTGCTGCCCACGGGCGCCTTCCCAGCACCCTCGCTGTTCCCTGCAGGTGTGCTGGCCCCCCCCCGCCCCCGGCAGGCACAGGACAAAGGGGACCCGTCAGCTCTGCGTCAGGAAGCTGTGGGAGCGGCACTGACGTGCCAGGAAGGTGCTGGAAACCAGCCCGTCAGCCGTCCCCGCCCCCCGCGCCCCACGGAGACGCCCAGGCTCCCGAGACCCCGTCACTGGCACCCAGGGCTGGGGCGGGCTCGGTGCCCAGAAGGCATCCGTCCAAGCCCTGCCATGGGCTTGGCCCTGGGGCCAAAGAGGAGACATGAAGGGTCCTCGATTCCAGGCCCAGACGCCAGCAGCCGCCGCAGGGAGAGTGGGGCCCGGCCCTGCTGGGTGACGTCCGAGACCACGAAGCCAGGGACCCCCGACCCCGGGCAGCCCTTGGAGGCTGGGCACTGCCCCCGTCCGAGGGGTGCTGGGTCCTTGCACAGAGAGACTCGCATCCTGACCCCCTAGTAGGGTTACTGGGCAGGTGGCCCTCAGTGCAGGTGGGCTCATACGTGCACCAGCCCGATTACTTCGGGCTCAGAAAGGCCATCTACCTAGTGCCCGGGACAGACGGGGGCGCGAGAGCCCTCGGAGGGCAGAGCCAGGGCCTCCTGAGGACCCCAGAAGCCCCCCCCCCAGGCCTGCAGGGGCTGAGCTCAGCCACTGCCCAGGAGCCCGGCAGCCCGACGCCTGGCGAGGTCCTCCTCCTGCACACAGCCGCCCGGGGTGGGCGCTGGTGCTCCCGCTGCTGCGTCAGGGCGGCTGGTTCTGAGGACGGACTCCAGGAGCGGGGAACCGGGGCCCTTCACCCCCAACCCAGTGGGAAAACCAACCTCAGCAGGTAGGGCTGCAGGAGGCGTCTCCTGGGGGCTCCCTCCCTCAGGGGCTTCCCACTAACTCCTCTAGCGGACAGGACTGTGTCTGCCCCCGCCCCCCACTCCTGCCAGCAGGAAGCACCCCACCAGGCCTTGGAGTGGGCAGTGCCCGAGTCCGGGGGCCTGCAGCCCTGATGGGTGGCCCCCCGGCCGAGCTCAGTCTAGCACAGTAGCGGGTGGAAGGGAGGTGTGACCCCAGGAACCTGCACAGAGTAGCCAAACCACGGGGGCAGTGGGTAGAGGGGAGGTGTGACCCCAGGAACCTACACAGAGCAGCCAAACCACGGGGGCAGAGGGCGGAGGGGAGGTGTGACCCCAGGAACCTGCACAGAGCAGCCAAACCACGGGGGCAGCGGGCGGAGGGGAGGTGTGACCCCAGGAACCTACACAGAGCAGCCAAACCACGGGGGCAGCGGGTGGAGGGGAGATGTGACCCCAGGAACCTGTGACCAGGCCGGGCAGGCCAAGTGCGGGCAGGAAGCGATGCTTCAGGGGCCTTGGACAGGAGGGTCTGCAAGCACCGTGGCCTCTAGGGACAGGGGACATCACCTCTCAGGTGTCTAGGGAGGGGGTGGGGTGGGGGGGAGACACCCCTCCCGCCAGCTCCTGGGCCCCCATTTCCTGACAGTCTGGGGGAGACCTCAGAACCAGGGCTGTCTGAGCAGGGAGACGGAACAGGGTCACCACTCAGAGCTGGACTGGCCAGGGGCCCCCGGGAGACCCTGCCCCTTCCAGACAGAGTGCCGAGGACTGACGGCCAAGGCCACACAGCGCCCCGCCCCGCCGAGAACGGACCCTGGGGCAGATCCGATGGGAGCAGGGAGACCAGCCCAGACCCCCACAGGGAGGGAAGCTGGGCCCCTGGCGCTGCCTTGGGGTTCCGGTCACAGGTCAGCCCTGCGCCCCGACCTCCACAGAAACGGCGGCCTCCAGGGAGGGTACCCCCGGCCAGCGGGGCTCCCCCACACGGGGTCGGTGGCAGAGTTCGTTCCTTTCAGAGCAAAACCGCACCTGGCTCTGGCCCAACGGGCAGGGCGGGCAGCGCAGCCGGTACCCGGCCCGGGTCACACTCGGGCCTTTGTTCTACCTGCGCGCACGGGCAGGCGGAGCCATCCTCGCCCCTGCAGCAGCTCCCGGGGCGCGCGGGGGGCCCTTCCCACGGGAGCGGCGCAGGGACGCGGGCGCCCCAGGCGGGCTGCACTTTCCCACCCGACGACCCATGGCCGGCCCGGGGCCTGGAGCTAGCGCGGGCCCGGCGGGAGGCGGTGCAGAGCTGGGGCGCGATGAGACCGCAGGGTGCCGGCGGCCGCAGCAGACCCGCCACGGGGTTTCGGGGGGCCCTGCGGGCGGGAGGGGTTCCGGAAGGGCTGTGGCGAGTGGGGGGGTCCCCCAGAAGGCAGGGGAAGGGAGCTGGGCCGCGCGCTCCAGTCCCCGCGGCCGGGCGGGCCTCACCTGGGCGTGCGCAGCGCGGCCGGGTCGCGGCGGTCCAGCACGCCGGGCACGCAGCTGGTGAGCTCGGTCCAGTCGGCGTGCAGCCCGCAGCTCCAGCCGGTGGAGAAGCGCGAGAAGAGCCAGGTCTCGCGGCGGTTGGGCCGGTAGCAGGTGCACTTCTTCTGGCCGGGCCGGCAGTCGCAGGGCACCTCGAGGCGCACGTTCTGCACCAGGTGGCGGCCGAAAGTGGTGCCGCCCGTCTTCTGGATGTGCAGGAACACGATCACGTCGTCGCCCTTCATGTCGAAGCGCAGCGAGCGCTGCAGCTCGCGCACCGGGAAGTAGTACTTGCTCTCGTAGTGCGGGTCGGGCGTGGGGAACAGGTCCAGGTCGTCGGGCGGCGCGCGGCCGCCGGGCGCGCCCAGGCGCAGCCCCGGGCCCGCGTACTGGTACAGGATGAGCATGAAGCACGCCGAGCCCGCCACCACCAGCACGAACCTGCTGGCGCGCTCAACCATGGTCCTGCCGCCCGCGCGCCGCCGCCGCATGTGTCACCATCGCCGGTGGCGCGGGGCCTGCGCGGGCGGGGGGCGTTCCGGCGCGGACGAGGCCTACTCCGCGCCCGGGCGGCCCGCGGCGCCCCCGGCCGGGGCCCTGCGCCGCGCCATGGCTGCTGCTGCTTCCCCGCGGGCTCGGCTCCGGCCCGGCCCCCGCCCGCGATCGGCTCCGCTGGGCTCCGCTCCGAGAAGGCTCTGCGCCACCCCGCACGCCGCCGCCGCCGCCGCCGCGTCTCCGCAGTCCGCCCGCCCCGCCCCCGCCCCGCCTCTTGCCGTCGCCGCCCGCGCGGGTCCCCGGCTCCGCCCCCAGCGCGCGAGGGACCCCGGCTCCGCCCCCAGGACGCGGGCGGGTCCCCGGCTCCGCCCCCAGGGCGCGCGGGTCCCCGGCTCCGCCCCCAGGGCGCGCGGGTCCCCGGCTCCGCCCCAGAGCGCGCGGGACCCCGGCTCCGCCCCCAGCGCGCGCGGGGCTGCGGGTCCCCGCCGGGCGCCGCTGCCCCTGGGCCCCGGTCGCGGGTGGGACAGGCCCGCCCCACGCCCGCGGAGCAGAGGCGCTGACCTTGCGCACACGGTGCTCGCAGCCTCGCAACGCCGGGGGCCGGCCGCCCTCGGGGGGCCTGGGCCCAGGGCCGCGCCCCTCCCCCACACGCCGCGGCTGCGGGACAATGCGCCGCAGCCCCGCGTGGAGACGTGCGGGTGTCCGACCCGTTCTGTGCGCCCCTCCTTTGCAGCAGGTCTCCCCCACACCCCGTGTCTAATGCAACCCCAGGGAAGAGGTGGCAGAAGGTTGAACCCGTGTCTAAAAACCCGCGAGAGCCCACCAAAAAAAACTCCAGCTTCGGTGGGTCGTTGGGGTTGGGGGGCTCGGGCGGCCCTGGGCCTGTCTGGCTCCAGCTGGGACCGAACCCCACAGCGGGGGCGCCCCCACGGGCGTGAGCGGGCGCGGAGTCAGCGCGGGCCAGCCGGGTTTGGACTCGGGCCGACGTGGCCCCGGGGAGGGAACCCAGCAGCCCGGGTTCAGGTGCCCGCCCGTCTGCTGCGGGGCTGGGCGGGGGGCTTCGTTTCCTTCTGTTGGTCCTGAAAGCATGGGGTGCGGGTGGGGGCTGGGAGGCCTTACTGTGTCCATTACGCCTCATTAGAACTTAAAAACGCATGAAATTACAGCAGAGCAAAGCCAGAGAGCTGGGTACATCACCCCCGACACCCCAAACCCACTATTGTGCCCAAAATGAGGGGCTGGGGTGGCGTCCTGGACGCAATGAGGAGACACAGAGGGGCTGGGCGTGGGCGTGTCTGAAGCCCCCAGCCACCCCTGGCTGCTTTAAAGCCACCCTGGCCCCGGGGGGAAGCCCGGGGTGGCTGGGTCAGAGGCCTCCCCGGGTGGGTGAGGTGTCTGTGCAGTCACGGGAGCCCTTTTTGGGCTGAGTCCTGGGCCTGGGGGCAGCAGGTCCAGCACAGCGATTGCAACGTTCTCCCGGGGAGCCGATGGCAGCTGAGGCTGCTGCGCTGCCGGAACCACGGAGAGTGTGTCCTGATCCCGCCCATCAGCCAGCTGCTGCCCGTTGTCACAATGTGACGCCAGGGCTGGACACTTTCCGGACAGCCCTGGCATTGGGCTGAAGGAAAAACGGGCGCTGGCCCAGGTCCCATGGCTGGCTGCTGCTTCCTGCCCCTGACCCAGAAGGGCAGAACGGACAAGCCTAAGCAGAAGCCCCCCGCGTGGGGACCCCCTGCCCTCAGCCCTGGGGTCTGGGCCCAGCACGGAGCCCACGGGTGCCCTCCGGGGTCAGCCAAGCTCCTGTCTTGTGAGGGAGTCGGCAGAGCCGGTTCTCCATCCTGGGCTGCCCTGCTCGGGGGCGGCCCTGACCCACCCGGCGCTCTCCTCAGCTCCCCCAATGCCAGGGGCCAATACTAGGGTGAGGGGCTGTGAGGGGGTCTGACAATGTGGGTGCAGAGGGCAGAGGAGAAAGCTGGAGTGTTGCCGAAAGGCCACCAGAATCCATCTGTGCTTGGTCTCTGGCCCCGTGACAATCTCACTGTCCTCGTGGGGAAGACTGAGGCCCAGATTGGAAAGGAAGGTCTAACAGTGGGTCCCAGGGGGTGGCTGTCCCTCCTGCCAGGAGCAGCCAGGCGTGCAGATACACGGCTCCCCCCCAGAAGCTGTTTAATCCAAGTGCCCACCTCCTGGGTGGCCGACAGGGAACCCCCTACTTAGGAGGGGTCCCTTCCTAGAGTTTCTCAGAAGGAAGAACATTTTCCTGCTGGGCTTTGGGATTTCACTCCATGTCGGCCTTTGATCTGAGCGCTGCCCGGGCACTGCGGTCCCAAAGCTGCAGGGGAGTGAGTGACCCCCACCCAGAAGTCTGGCCTGCGGCTGCTTCAGGCCATCAGCGAGCCCAACGGAGCAGGGGCCATGCAGGCCGCACCCCACTGCCTGGCCGGCGGCTGTCACTGGCCATTCTCTGCGCACGGGAATGGGCAGCGGTCGTGGACGTGGCGTCAGCACAAACAACCGCTCAGTGGGCCCCCTGAGCTCGCTGTTCCCCCCTCGACCGGCCAGGAAGCCCAGGGTCTCCTCGCTCCCAGGACTGAGTCTGAACATGAGGCGGTTTGATTGTGGGAGGCCCGGTCCAGCCCTGAGTGTCTGCAGAGTTCAGGCAAATGCAGGCACGGTTCTTTGGTTCCGTGACTCTCTTTGAACCCTGAATCCACTCCATCCATTCTTTAATGCCTGACCTCTGACTTAATGTCAGAAAAAGAAAAAAAAACAGAGAAGCACGGTTAGTGGTAGGAAGTGATGGTGCAATAAAAGCAAGCCGCTGTGGTTCTGCTCCGGGAAAGCGCACACCCGGGCTCTCCCGCCCGCCCCCACGGCGCGTCCTCGGCATCCGAGAACCAGCAGATCAACCCCGGCGCCCTCGCGCGCGGGCTGCACGGCAGCCGCAGACGAGGCGCCGTGGGCGAGGAGGGGCGGGCTCGGCCCCGCCTCCTCCGTCGGCCACGCCCCAACCCTGGTTCCCGGCTGGGGGGCGGGGCGACAGCCGCGTGTCCTCGGGGCTCCCCACGCGGGGCCAAAGGCGGGTGTGGGTTGGAGACAAGCTGCCCGCGGGGGGCTCGCCCGGGGTGGGGGGCGCCCCCCGGGTAGGCGTCCCGGGGCGGCTGTCGCGGGTAGAAAGACCGAGGCTGGAGGGCGAGCCCGCTGGGTCGTCCCCCCACGCACTCGGAAGGGAGGGGCGCCCCGGCCCCGCGTGTCCACGCGCGCCGCCCCGCGTGTCTCTGTGCGGGGGTCTCAGGCCCCCATCAGTCCTGGGGGAGCAGGTGGGGGTGTAAGCACGTTCGTGAGAAGCCACAGCGGAAGCAACGTGGCCCCGACCGCCCCCCACCACGCGGGCACGCGCACGCACACGCACGCACGCGGGCCACACGGGACGCTGCCACGGCCCCGCCCTGCAGGGCCTGACTGACCCCTGGCGTCCCGGCTCCGCCCCCCCTCGTGCCTGCTGCCCCACGTGGGCTCCGTGTCCTGTCGCGGGGGTCCCGGTGGGCGGGGGAGGCCGAGCCCACGCCCGACACCTGCGCGTGTCCCGCAGGCCTGACCGGCCGCGGGTGGGACCAGCCCGCGGGGGCCAGGACAGGCCTGTGCGAACCGCACCTGGAGAGACGCGCCCCGACGTGCCGGGGTGGGGACGCGTCCTGACATTTCCGGGGCGCAGGCGGGGTGGGGACGCGCCCTGACATTTCCGGGGTGCAGCCGGGGCGGAGACGCGCCCCCTCCCCAACGTTTCGGGGCGCAGCCGGGCAGGGACGCGCCCCGACATTCCGGGGTGCAGCCGGGGTGGGGAGGCGCCCCGACGTTCCGGGGCGCAGCCGGGGCGGGGACGCGTCTGCGTGGAAGGTCCAGCTCCCTCCCACGCACATCGTTGCTGTTTCTTCCCGGATGGGCCCCCACCCCGCTGGGATGGGGGAGCGACCAGGGCGGGCAGCGGGCACTTTGGAAAGAGGCACCGATGTGCATGTTCCCTGGGGGCACAGTGACCCTCTGAAGGTTAATGGAATGGACTGACGCCCCCCTGGGCTGAGCCTGGGGCGGGGACGAAAGGGGTCTTGCTGGGGGTGGGGCTGATGGCTTTGCAGGCCTGGGCCGTGGTCGCAACTCTTTGTCTGGGTTTGGGACCAGCCTGTGTCTCTTCCTGTTTCCTGGGCTCAGCTGTCACCCCCAGGCGGGGGTCTTGTCCCCTGCAGCTGCTTTC
>PVKE010003202.1:50736-74527 GCA_004027555.1 Craseonycteris thonglongyai
AGAGACAGAGACAGAGACAGCTAGAGAACCGAACTGTGGGAACTCCCCAGTTCAGCATGTGGGTCCTGCCTGGGCCGGAGCCGGGATTCGATCCTCGGTCCTCATGGCCTCAAAGCGAGCGCTCAACCCGCTGAGCCGTCCCGGCTTTCCCCTCAGCTGATTTTTCTAACGGAAGCTTCTTTCCTGCGCTGGTCCGGGGCCTCTGACAGGGACTGGGCCCTGCTGGACGCGCCGGGTCGGGGACACAGGCGGCTTCCTGGACAGAGCCGGGCTCCTCGCCTGGCCTGGCCGCCCCAGCAGCACTACGGGGTGGGCTCCTCTGTGCTGGGAACCCCCACCCCGCAAGCGCCAGCAACCGTGACCCCGGCTGGCCATGCCACTGTCTCCCAGCTCTGCAGTGACCACCCTTATTCCCAAAGGGACCGGTCTTGCCTTAGTCTCTCCCCACTTTCCCTCGTCCATCAGCCTCCCTCTAATGAGGAACCCTTACGCTGATGAGACATATGGTGCCTCTGTTTACAGAGGGAAGGTGTGTGCGATCACCCAGCAAGCCCAGCTTTGTGTCTCCCTGTCCCGTTCTGGTAATTCCCACAATACTTTAAACCTTATTGCATTGGTTACAGCCATGAATGGTCTTTTAAAACCGTAAAAAAAAAAAAGTTCCAGTTACGTTGACAACGTTGTATTGGTTTCAGGTGTATGGCCTGTCACCTGTGACGTGGTTCCCCTGATGGGTCTAGTGCCCACCCGACCTGACACAGACCTTACAATGTTCCCCACCACTCGTGTGCTCCCTGTGCTGCACTTCTCATCCCTGTGACTGTTCTACAACAACCAGTGCATGTGTCCTGCCTTCACCTTTTCCACCCTCCCAACCCCGCCAGCATCTCGCAACTGTCCGTTAGTTCTCTGTGAGTTAGTACGTTGTTGTCTTGTTGGTTTGTTTTGTGTTTGTTTCCATATAGAAGCAAAATCGCAGCGCATCTGTCTTCCTCTGTCACCGCAGATGGCGAGAACCCATCCCCTTCCATGGCCGAGCGACATTCCATTGTACGCATGTACCACCTCCTCTTCATTCCTCCATCGACATCGACGGACACCCAGGCGGCTGCCATTTCTTGGCCATTGCAGCCAACAGTGCAATGAACATACGGATGCACACGCCCCCTCAAACTGTAGTGTTTTTGGTTCTTCCCCGATAAATACCCAAAAGTGGGATAACTAGGTCCTTCATTGTCTCTCTTTTTTTTTTTTTAGTATGTATATATATATATATATATATAATTTTTAACAGAGCGAGACAGAGGAGGGGGAGGGCCCAGAGCAGTCTTCATAGTTGACAGCATTAGTTTCCATATAGTTTCACTCCACAGGCGGGCACAGGGCTGCACAGGGCAGGAACTGGGCCAGGAGCCTCCCACATAGGCTCCAGCAAGAACCGAACTGGGGGCACTCCCCAGCTCAGCATATGGGTCCACATGGGCTGGGGCCAGGATTCGATCCTCAGTCTCTGGGGCTGCAAAGTGAGTGCTCAGCGGGTTGAGCCACCCCAGCTTCCCCTTTGTCTCTTATAGCCTTTGTTTTCAAGTCTGATATAAGTAGGTATTACTTCTTTAGCTCATTTGTTTGGTTCCATTTTCATGAAATGTCTTTATCATTATTATTTTTTAAATAATATTTTTTATTTTTCAATTCCATTTGACAGACAATATTATGTGAGTTTCAGGTGTACAACATAGTGATGGGACATGTATACAACTTACACAGTCTTCATTCTGACACATCTCGGACCCGTCTGACACCACACGCAGTTATTAGTGACGGTATTCACTGTGCCCCACATCCCCATAACCACTGTGTAACCACCAGTTTGCACTTCTTTCCTGCCCACTTTTTTGCACCTACACCCCCAACCCTCCTCCCATTCGGCAACCATCCAAATGTTTTCTGTCCCTATGAGTTGTTACTGTTTTTATTTTCTTCCATAGATTTCCACATATAAGCGAAGTCACCTCTGTCTTTCTGTCTGATGTGCTCCACTCAGCCCAATACCCTTTATGTCCTTCGATTAGAGCTTTTAATCCATTTAAATGGAAAGTAATTGTAGATAGATGTATCGTCATTGCCATGTTATTATTCACAGTTTTGCTTTCCCCCCGCCCACCCTAAAGAAGTCCCTCTAACACTCCTTGTAATACTAGTTTGGTGGTGCTGAGCTCCTTCAGCTTCTTGTCTGGGAAGCTCTTTATCTGTCCTTTGATTCAAATGACAGCCTCGCTGGGTGATCTTGCTTTCACTTCCTTGTGTTTCATCACGGTGAACATTTCCTGCCACTCCTTCTGTCCCGCAGTGTCTGTTGAGAAATCAGCTGACAGTCTTATGGGAGCTTTTGGGATTCTCTGTCTGTCTGTGGCGTTTTAGTTGCGACGTGTCTTGGTGGCCTCTTTGGCTTCATCTTGTCGGGGGCTCTCTGTGCTTCCTGGGCTTGTAGTTCTATTTTCTCCACCAGGTTAGGGACGTTTTCCATCATTATTTCTTCAAATGGGTTCTCAGTCCCTTCCTGTCTCTGTTCTCCTTCTGGTGCTGCTATGATGCGAATGTTGTCATACTTCATGTTGTCCCAGAGTCCCCTTCAACTGTCCTCACTTTTTAAAATTCTTTTTTCCTTCTGCCATTCTGATCGGGTGTTTTCTGCTACCTTGTCTTCCAAATCACTGATGCAGTCCTCTGCTTCATCCCGTCTGCTGCGGGTTCCCGCGGCGCCTTCTTCATTTCAGTTGCTGTATTCTTCACTTCTGACTTGTTCGTGCATATAGTTTCCATGTCCTTCTTAACGTTTGCCGTGTTTTTGTTGAAGTTCTCACTGAGTTCCCTGAACATCCTTATAACCAGGGTTTTGAACTCTGTCTCTGGTAGGTTATTTGCCTCCATTTTGTTTAGTTCTTTTTCTGGAGTTTTCTGCTGTTTTTTCACTTGGGACATATTTCTTTGTTCCCTCATTTTGTATAAAGTGAGGTTGAGGCTGGACTTTTTCGTTTTCTTTTTGGCCTACGGGCATATAATTGCTCCAGCACTGTTTGTGGAAGAGTCTCTCATCCAACACGTTTGAGTCTCAGCTATAAATCAGTTAGCTGTGTTTGTGCCCATCTATTTCTTATTTTTCTATTTGGTTCCATTGATTTCTGTCTGTCCCTTTGCTCATACCACATGGTCTTCAAATAATTTATTTTAATTTTGATTAAATTTATTGAGGTGACCGTGGTTGATGACATAAGTTTCAGGGGACAAAATCATGTGTTCACTCTCTTGTGTGTTCACCACCCAAAGTCAAGTCACCTTCTGTCACCATATATTCGACCCCTTTTACCCTCTTCCTCCTCCCCCCTCCCCCTCTGGTGACCATCGTTCTGGTCTCTGTGTCTGTGACTTGGTTTGTTTGCCCATTTTTTGCCATTTTATGCCACACACGTGAGTGAAGTCACACGGTTCTTGTCCTTTTCTCCCTGGCTTATGTCACTTAGCACTGTGTGATGCTCTTGAGGTCCATCCACGGTGTCCAAGTGACAGTACGTCCTTATTTTTTCCTGGCCGAGTAATATTCCATTGTGTATGTACATCTTCTGTATCCAGTCATTGATATGAAGGACACTTAGGTTGTTTCCACAACTTGACTCCTGAGAATAACACTGCTGTGAGCACAGGGCTACATATGTCTCTATGAATAATTGTTTCCAGATCTTTTGGGTCGATGTGCAGACAAGGGGCCCATGGTCTCCATTTATGCAGCTATTAATATACAAATCTTAATAATGAATAAAGTGATTCTGTTCACATTCTTCTTCTCAAAATTGTTTTTGCTACTTTTGTTCTTTTTCTTTTTTTGTCTTTCCATGTCAATTTTAGAGTAATCTTATCTATGTCTTCAGAATTTCTTGCTGGGATTTTGATGGGTGTTGCATTACACCTATAGGTCAAACTCGGGATGAACTGATGTCTTTACTAAAATGAGCCTTTTGATCTATGAACACGGTAACTGTCTTCACTTTAGATTTTCATTTCCCTCATCAGTGTCTGTAGTGTTCAGCCACAAGTCAAGTACACGTTTTTTAGATTGACACGCATTTCATTTTCTTCCACCCTTATAAATGGTATTGTGTTTTTAGTTTGGGTTTCCATGTTTGTTTTTTATATATAGATCCACAGTTGAATTTTGCATGTTGAGCTTATATGATGCAACCTTGCTAGAATTACTCGTTAGTTCTAGGAGTGGTTTTGTGTGTACCTTGGGCTTTTACACCTAGGCCATTATGTCACCTGCAAATAGTTTTATTTCTTCCTCTCTGATCTGCTACTCTGCCCTCCCCGGGTGTTGAGCCGTGTTGTGCAGGAGAAATAGGGAGAAGTGCATGTACTCCATCGCGTCTGCAATTGGAATCCAGCCTAGTTTTAGATTCACGGCAGGGGGGTGCCCTGCACAGTCACTCCTGGGGGTTGGGCTGGGTGGGAGCGCTCCCCCGGGGGCCGCGGGCCTCCCTTGTCCCCCGGGAACGCCAAGGACCCGCCTCTGCTGTAGACGGTTCTCACGCCCAGTGCACCAGCCTCGTCTCCCCCACCCCTGTGCTGCAGCCCCTGTCACTGCTGACCCCTCCGCGTGCCCGTGACGTGGGGGGACACTCTGTGGCTTCGTCACAGTGGCCATTTCATTTGTGTTCATGACCCCAAGCCCAGCCCCCGTCTGTCCCTCCTGAGCCAGGAGCTGAGCCGGACGGTGAGCAGATGTGTCAGAAACACGGCCGAGGTCCAGTCAGTTGTCCGTCTGCTGTGTCCCATCCACCCGCTGTCCCGTATCGCCTGTCCTGTGTCCTGTCTGTGACCTACTGCGTCCCGCGTGCCATCCCTGGTGTCAGTGGGGGCCGACGCATGAGGGTCTCCTGGGCCCCCCTGTGGCTAGGGGTGCGGCCTTGGAGGTCAGGGGTGAGGGTTGTAGGTCCTGGCCTGAGGGCAGGGTCACTGAGGCTGCAGGGGAGGCAGGGACCCCCGTTCCTTCTTGGAGCCCTTGGGGCTGCAGGGGGGACCCCGGGCTAGACTGGGGGTTGGCAGGGGGGACCCCGGGCTAGACTGGGGGGCGCAGGGGGGATCCCGGGCTAGACTGGGGGGCGCAGGGGGGATCCCGGGCTGGACTGGGGGGCGCAGCGGGGGATCCCTGGCTAGACTGGGGGGCGCAGGGGGATCCCAGCTAGACTGGGGGGCGCAGGGGGGATCCCGGGCTAGACTGGGGGGCGCAGGGGGGCCCCCGGGCTGGACTGGGGGTGCAGGGGGCTTGGCGCCCAGCCCGGCTCTCCGAGGCCCCAGCGGCCCGGCTGGGGCGGGAGGCGGGTGCCCGCGACAGGGGCGCATTTTTGGAATTCCTGGCACGTCTGCTTCCTTTCTGGCCCCGCTGCCCTGGAAGCGGGAGCTGCTGCAGAGATGGGGCCGCCCCCGGGGCTGGGGGTGGGGTGAGGTCGCCCCAAATCCTTGCGAGGAAACCTGCTGAACCTGTGGGGCTTCCGCGCCCTCCATGCAGGGGCGGGGTGTGGCGGTCCCGTCGCGCTCAGAGATTCCAGGGCCCCGCGGAAGAGACGCCGTTTTAGGAACCGATTGCAGACTCCAGGCCTGGTAATCAGACGACCGAGTAGCCGCCGCTTTCACGTCCAACCGGGTCGGGGTTAAGTCGGGCCTCCTGGAGCCTTTCCCGGGCACTGGGCACCGGGCGCCGGGCACCGCTGGGCCGTTGGGGAGGGAATTCCACCTGGGCAGCAACCAGAAAGGGTTGGATTCCAGGAACTTTGCCAGTTACTTTTTTCTGTAACTCAGATGAGGTTTTAATGTCCCCCCTTGCCGTTTCCTCGTTGGGGACAGTACACGGGTCCCGACCTCTTCACATGTCCCTGGTATTTACTTCATCAGACACCCTGTAGCTGAAGCCTCGCGTGGGCATTGCAGGAAGGCTCCATGCAGCCCGCACTCCTGCCCCCGGGGATGGCAGAGGGGACGCGTGTGGGAAAACCCGCCCGCAGGGTGGGTGTTGGGCTGGGGTCGCACTCGTCCCCGAGCAGGGGGCTGCGCTGAGCTATCCCAGGGAGCATTTGCTCTGGGCTTCGTTTTCAGGGTCGCGGCTCCCGCGCAGCCGGGGGAGTTCAGGCCGGGGCTCCTTCTCAGCACAGCATTGTTCCTGGGACAAGACGGGCCTTTTGTGTGGGCCTCCTGGGATCAGCCTCCTCCCAGCGCCCGGCCACCAGCCTGTCCCCACACCCGCCTTGGGCCTGTCCCTGTCCCCATACCCGCCTTGGGCCTGTCCCCACAC
Organism: Craseonycteris thonglongyai; assembly: GCA_004027555.1. Classification (NCBI taxonomy): domain Eukaryota; kingdom Metazoa; phylum Chordata; class Mammalia; order Chiroptera; family Craseonycteridae; genus Craseonycteris; species Craseonycteris thonglongyai. The sequence continues at coordinate 57,080 of PVKE010003202.1, forward strand.
CCTGCAGACTGCGTGGCTCAGCGCTTGAGAGCTGCTGGCTTCCAATACAACAGAACAAAACAACCTCATGGCTTCCTGCCTCCCTTGATTTAAAGTGTGGTGCCTGTGCTGCATCCTGAGTCCCTCGGGAAGGTGGTGGGAAGCCAGCGGGGGGCCCTTGGGGACCCGGCCCCCTGAGGTGCCTGTTGGGAAGCCCCTCTGCCCGCTGGGTGAGCACACGGTGACCGTGGAAAAGGGTCCCGGAGGGTGGCATTGCATCCTGTGCCCCTGGCCCATCTGTCCTCAGCTGCAGCCGGGCTGACTTGCAGGAAGATTGATGGGGTCTCCACACCCCCCGCACACCCGAGATTTTCACCCAGACAGCCCGGGGGGCCCTGAACGTGTCCCTTCCTGACCTGGAGGAGGGTCCCCCCCCCAAGGCCATGTCTTTGAATAACAGCACTTATCTCCTGTGGCTGCCCCTGTGCAGAACAGAGGGGCACAGATGGGCTCCCCAAAAGTGCTGAGGGGGGCTTCCCCGCTCAGCGAGCTCACACCTTGCTCCGGCCTCCTGCTCGAAACTGCTGCGCTTTTGAATCATGTCCTAGAATTTCAAGGAACGAGAATTTGAAGATGGTCGGAGGGGGCGGGGCTGTGGGCCACGTGGGCCGCGCACACCTGCCTGTTCACACTCACAGGCAGGTGCCCCTGCGTGTAGCTTCCCTCTCCTACCCCCCACCTGGGGGTCTGACCTGAGCCCCCCGGGGCTCACACAGCAGCGCCCAGGGGGCAGCCTTTCTTGCGAGGGTCGCTGGGCATCTGGAGAGTGTGGCCGGGGTCCCCCGCTATGCAGGCCTGGAGGGCGCTCATCGGGGGCGCCTGTGGGTGGTGTGGGAGCCGGGGCCACACCCAGGACACCGGGGGGTGGTGAGCAAGCTCCCACCGTCCCCCACGCGGGTCCCCCAAGCGGCGGGCGTCTCCCTCTGCCCCGGGCTTTCCCCCTGCCCCGGGTTCTCCCCTTTTCCCGCCTCCCGGCAGCCTGGCTCCCGCTGGGCGTGGGAGGCCAGGGAGGCCCAGGAATAGATGGTGGCGGCTGCGCTCCCTCTGGAGGAATTTGGAGGAAAACAGATGTCTGGAGCTGGGTGACATTTCCTCTCCTGTCTGTCAATATTTGAGAGCTTCCATCCCTTTGCCAGTGCCAGGCTGCAGAACATATTAAGCGGCTAATGGAAATAGGAAGATGGGATTAATGCAACTGAACAAATATAGCTGGGAGGGGCTGCTGTTTGCCTAGAAGCTGCGAAATGCGGTTCCACGGGGCAGCCTCAGGGAGGCGGCCATCCCTCACTGGGGTGTGGGAGCCCCACCGGGCTGGGGGCTCCAAGCACACGCACTTCCAGCTGCCGGCTGCCCTTTCTGAGCCCCACGCAGGAGCCCGGGGCAGGAGCCCGAGGCAGGAGCCCACGGCCAGGAGCCCTGACCAGGAGCCCACGGCCAGGAGCCTGAGGCAGGAGCCCAGGGCCAGGAGCCTGAGGCAGGAGCTGGCTTCGGGAGGCAGACCTGTGGCTGTGACCTCTCCCCACGAGGTGGCCCCAGAGGTGCATCCTCGCTCCTGGGGCCTTAGCTCGGGGCTGGTTAGACGTCAAGGATGCAGAGAACACCTGCTCTCTACCTGCCCTCCGTGAGCTTCCGGGCGGCAGGGGAGATACCCTTAAATAACGGGGTGCCACCAGTCACCCTCAGGGTTTTGAGGGAGGGCCAGGCGAAGTTGTCTCATTTCCATGCATTTGTTCTTGACAAGCCCTGCTGTGCTGTTCACTGGAAGCGACAGGGGAGCAATTCCTGGCCGGCTTCATGGCGTCGCCTTTTTGCCAGAAACCACACGAGAGTCTTGCCTTGAACTCGGGTGTCGCTACCTTTCCTACGGAGGCAGTGAGACGGTCAGTGTCCGCACCCCAGCAGCTTGCGTCAGGGACACGGGTGGGGGTGGGAGCCCTCGAAGCTCTGGGGTCTGAGAAGCAGGGAGAGCGGCCGTCCTGCACGGCCATGGGAGTCCCGCGTGCTGGGCGAGTGTCCCATCCACACCCACCAGGCACCACGGTGGGGCTGAGTGTGGAACAGCTGCTGTCACCGGAGCACGCAGGAGCCCTCCTGTGGCAGGAAGGCTCTGCCTCCTACGTGGCCGGAGCAGGAAGCTCCCTGTGGGGACAAAGCCGGGCACAGCGGGGGAAGGGGAGGCCACCTGAGGGGCCCGGGGTCCGTGTGGGCTCAGTGTTAGGCCTCTGCTGCTCTGAGCAGGGGCTCGCAGGAGCTGAGAGCATGAGGATGGATGCCGGCGGTGCGGGGAGTGGTGCGTGCATGCACATATCTGCACGTGTGCACGTGCACTCGTGCTAGTGTGTGCATGTGCAGCTGTGCATATAAATGTGTCCGTGCATGAGTGTAATTGTGTGCATGCATGCATGTGCATGTGTGTGTACAAGTGTGTGCGCGCACATATCTGCATGTGTGCACGTGCACTCATGCTAGTGTGCATGTGCAGCTGTGCATGTAAATGTGTCCGTGTATGTGTAATGTGTGTGCATGCATGCACGTGCATGTGTGCATGCATGTGTACACTTGTGTGAGCGTGTGCGCGCACGTGTACAAGTGTGTGTGCATGTGTGTACAAGTGTGCTGTCCGTGCATGCACGTGTATGCAAGTGAGTATGCATGTGTGCATGAGCGTGAGTGCGTGTATGCATGTGTTTGTGCATGCGTGTGTGTGAACAGAAGACAGTTGCCATCTTGGCACAGTATAATATTTGGAGGCGGGCGGCTGCGGAAGAATTTCCTTTCTCGGTCTGTGAGCCCTACTGGGGTTTATGAGCGCCAGGGAGTAGATTCTTGGCAAAAATGCATCTCCCCATTCCTCGAGGAAAGAGAACTAAATGACTTATGAGAGGTTAAAAAAAAGTGCTTTGCAGATGTTAAGCATTCTTGCAAAAGATGTTTTTAATGACTTGAGTGTAAATTAATAGGAAACAAATGCACAGTGTTGACGGTGGGAGACAGTGTGAGAAGGGCCCACGGGGCCCTCGTGGGGGCGGCTGGCCCTCTGCTATGCGGTCCAGGACCTGAGGCAGCTCCCCCTGGAGTCCGGCCCCACCCCCACCGGGCAGCTTCCTGTCTGCGCTGGAGCCGTCTTTGCACACGTGGAGGTGGGTCAGCCACATGGTGTCTCTGATGCAGATGGACTTAAGGTGCCTCCGGATTTGTTTCCAGGAGGATGACAGGGTGACGGTCCTCCCTCTGCTGGGAGTGGAGTGTGGCTGCACAGGCAACCGCTGCAGGAGCCGCGCTGGGTTTGCCGGGTGCGCTGACAGCTCTCGGGCCTCGGCGGTGGGACAGCCCGCAGGAACCCGGGTCGGTCTCCCCTCTTGGTTCACACGGGCTGTCAGAGAGGTTGGCATGGAAGTAAGAACTCAGGACACCGGCTCAAAGTTGAAGTGAATTGGAGGAGAAACTTGGCTCCAAAAAGAATTTTGAAAAGCAGGGGAAGCCGGGATGGCTCAGTGGGTTAAGCGCTCACTTTGCAGCCCTGGGATCGAGGATCGAATCCTGGCCCCGGCCCGTGTGGACCCATATGCTGAACTGGGGAGTGCCCCCAGTTCAGTTCTCACCAGGGTGAGACCTCGGCCCAGTTCCTGCCCTGTGCAGCCCCCTCCCATCTGTGGAATGACACTATGTGGAAAAACCAATGATGTGCAACTATGGAGACTGCTCTGGGCCCTCCCCCTTCTGTCTGTATCTCTCTGTCAAAAACAAAAATAAATCTTTAAGAATTTTGAAAATCAAAGAATCCTTTCATGCTGCGGGCGATGGTAAAGTGCATATGCTCATCCCTGGTCCCTGGAAGGCTGGAATTGTTGGGTTCCCGGAGGAGCTGGGCGTTTGCAGGACTGCTCAGCGGCGGGCAGTGGACAGGCCGTGGGAGGCGAAGGGTCTCTAGCCCTGGGGTTTGGGCAAGTGGCCTGTGCTCTCTGGCCTCAGTGGTCTCACTTGTACAACCATGGGATTAAATTCCAGACAGAGCAGGTGCCTCAGTGCCTGACAAGTGCTGCTGCATGAAGGAGGCGGAAAGAATCTCAGGAGCCGTCGCTGCCTGTAACGGGTGACTGCCCCCCACTTGTTTCCAGAATGTGGCCCAACGCTGTGCAGCCTGAGCAATGTGTCCTCATCACTGCTGTGTACAGGGAGGAGGGAGGAGGGAGGGATGGGGGAGGGGAGGGGCTTGCAGTCCTGGGCAGGGGTGTGAGCAGCTTCCAGATCCCTCGATCCCCCCACCCCGTGTGACGCTGCTCTCGGGGCCTCTCTCTTGTCCTCGGCGGGAGCGTCTAGTGGACGAGCAGTTGTGACCCAGAACCTGTGTGTCCTGTGTGTGTGTGTGTGTGGGGGGGACACTGAGTCAGTCCCCATGTGGCTTCTTTTTGTCCTTAGTCACAGCTTCTGTTCAGTCACCCTGCACCCGAGCCGCCTGGGGGAGGTTGCGTCTTCCTCCCGGGTCCAGCTTGCCGGGCGAAGCCGGGTCAGGCGGGAAGTTCCCAGGGGGGATCGGGCTGGGTGCTGGCGCGGCCCAGTCTGGCCAGATCCCTGCCACCGTCAGCAATTCAGCTCAAGCAACATTTACTCCATGAGCCTCAGTTTCCTAAGACAAAAAACAGGTAGAAAAACCCCAAATCTGGTGGGTGGACGTTTTCACTGGGGTCACAGCAGCCGCCTCTACCTCAGGTGAGCACATAGTGGGGCATCAGGGTGGTGGTCTTAACCTGCAGCTGACTCATCAGCGGAGCTGGTAAGAGTCCATTTGACCAATAAGAAGACTGAGGCTCAGCGACCTGCCCGGGTCACTGGGGGCCAGGGAAGGGGTGGGAGTAGGACACCCTGGAGAGCTCTGAGGTGGTGGCCGGCTGTGTAATAAGGGTTATAAGGGTCCTGCTGGGGTCCCTGGGGGATGAACCAGCCCAGTGCGGATGGGGGAGGCTGGGGGCGGGGCGGGGAGCCTCCACACCCTTCTGGCTCCTGCTGGCTGCACCCCAGCCGGCCTCTGAGTCCCTGAGGGTGGGTGACAGGCAGCTGGTGGAATGATGTGGTTGGATGAGGGACTGAGACCCTGAACAGAGTGGGTTGGAGGAAAAGTGAAGGGCCTGGCTGAGGGCCTGAGGCTGAAGGTTGGTGGGCAGCAGGAGGGGGAGGCTTGCCGGGGAGCGAGGGGGCTTGCTTTGAATTCAAAGAAAGACATGACCCCCTGCCTTCCTCAGAGATTAAGTGCCTCCCAGCAGCTCCCCCGACAGCCTTCAGCCTGCTGTTCTGCATGATATACAATGTCTTTGCATAACAGATAGAATAATCTCATTTTCTAACTGGCTACACAGCTTAGCTTTCAATCACTCATCCCCAAATACATTTAAAAAGTCTCCGTGTCCCATCTCGGGCTGCTCCGTGCTCGTTTCCCAGCCAAGGAATTTGCAAATCAATTGCTTGGACGGTACTTTCCACAGATGACCTTCCCACGCCGGTGACGTTGCCCACGTTAATGGGCTCCTGATGAATCATGCATGTGGGAGGGGGCTCCCCCAGGCCCTGAGATGCAACAAAGGAGGCAGCCTGTCTTGGGGTTGAGCAGCCTGGCTGCAGCCTTGGGGCTCCGGCGGGGGTGAGGGGCAGCCAGGGAGGAGTCTGCACACGCTGGCTGGGTTTGCTGAGTGCTCACACGTCCCAGCAGCCCCTGCGAGGTGCAGACAGCTCCACCCAGGAGCTGCTGCACCGCGGGAAGGACGGGGCTCCTGCCCCAGGCCCTTGGTCTCCGTGGACAATGCAGGGGCGAGGGATGCACAGGGCTTTCCCTGCTGGTCACACTCCCGGCCTGAGCGAGTGTGGTCTCCACACCCACAGGCCCCATCCCGCCCACAGGGCTGCCCTGGGAGGCTGCTGGGGCCCTGAGTGCAGGGTTGGGGTTGCCCGGAGAAGTCCTGGCCTTGGGGACAGCAGCCTGTCCTGGGCTCAGGCAGCCCCTGAGCTGGTCTTGCTGGGGGGGTGGGATGGGGAGCGGATCTGGGCCTGTATCTGTGTGTGCACGTGTGTGCACATGTGCATATGCCTCTGCACGTGCGTGCATGCACGCGTGTTGTGTTTGTGTGTGTAAGTGCATGTTGTATGTGTGCACGTCGTGTATGCACACATGCCGTTGCATGCTTGTATGTTGCTGCACGTGTCTGTTGCACGCACACGTGTGAGTGTGTGCGTGTCATGTGCGCATGGATGTCGTGTGCGTGCACACTCACTCCCTGAGTGACGGGTGGGCCCTGCGTTCTGGGCTGAGGCACATCAGGGATGCTGGGAAGGCCATGCTCTGGGGCTCCAGAATTTGCTGCAGAAATGAAGGCTGTTTTTTTCTGTGTGACTATTATGAGCATGAGTATCCTAACAGCTGTAAGTGTATTTTGATACTGCAAGCTAAAATTGTAGTTTCTAGAAAATCAGCATAAATTGCAGCACAGTTTACAAGAACAACCACAAAGCAAAGGTCTGGGAGCAAGAAGCCTGAGTTCCAGGGCGTGTAGAGGGAGGGCAGGCTCCCGTCCTGCCTTTGCCCCTCACCCCTGCACGTGTGCGGAACCAGGGCCCTGGGGGTGGGGCGTCCCACTCACGTCCTGGGACTGGGCACCACGGGAGGAGCAGGGCTGCGAAGATGGAGGGAAGGGCCCAGAGAGGTTCTGGAAGGAAAGGGTGAGCCAGGGAGGTCCCAAGGCTGCAGGAAGGACCCAGAGCACCCGGCGTTTGGGGAGGTGTCATCTTGGGCTGAGGGGGAGAGGGGAGGGTTCTCTGGTGACAGGCTGAGTCATCTGCTCTCTCCTGCAGACTTGCGTCTCCTGGGGGCGCTTGGGTGGGCAGCAAGCAGGGCCTCTGTGTTCAGGGCCACCTGCAAGCTCAGGTGTTGGTGGCACATTAGGGACAGCTGGGAGGTCCTGATGCTTAAAAAAAAAGGGGGCGGGGAGCCAGGATGGCTCAGCGGGTTGAGCGCTCACTTTGTAGCCCCAGGGACCGAGGATCGAATCCCGTCCCCGGCCCGTGTGGACCCATATGCTGAACTGGGGAGTGCCCCCAGTTCAGTTCTCACCAGGGCAAGACCCCAGCCCAGTTCCTGTCCTGTGCAGCCCCACTCCCACCTGTGGAATGAAACTATGTGGAAAAACCAACGATGTGCAACTATGGAGACTATTCTGGGTCCTCCCCCTTCTCTCTGTCTCTGTCAAAAACAATAAAAATAAATCTTAGAAAACAAAAAGAATTATTTTATTGAGAGACAGTGAGAGCGAGAGAGAAGGGGGAGGGCCCAGAGCCGTCTCCATAGTTGTACGTCATCAGTTTTCCACATGGTTTCACTCCACACAGGTGGATGTGGGGCAGGAACTGAACTGGGGGCCTCCCACACGGGGGGTGAGAACCTTCGCCATCAAGCCCTCCCAGGGGTTCCCGGTGGCACCACAGTTCAGCACGTAGGTTTGCACGGGGCCAGGGCTGGGACTCGATCCTGGACCGTGTGGTTGCAAGGCGAGTGCTCACCCTGCTGAGCCACCCCGGTGCCCCCAATGCTTTTCATACCCAATGAAAAATGCCCCCCTCCCATACAGGGCCACTGGGTCGCTTAAATTCTGTGTTGTATGCGCACAACAGAGAGGTGGGTTTTATAGACCCATAAGTGCTGTGAGGAGCCATCGACTGCTGTCCTGTCTCCCCTGTGTGGCTCTGGGCCCTGCAGGGCAGGATGACCGACACCTGGCACCAGCGGCTCAGGGTGGCCCTGCCCCTCGGGGCTCCCGTGTGAGGCCCTCCGAAGCCCAGCTGTGTTCAGGGCCGGGTGCACGTGGCTGAGTGTGGCTGTGTGTGGCTGCAAGGTCCCGGAATTCACACCTCGACACGGAGGACCCAATCTGCTATTTGTGAACCAGAGGATGGAGAAGGGAACGAAGAGGAGATAAAACTTGAAACATAGCAAGTTGACGCTAGCCAGGGTTCTTTTCCTGAATTTTAGGCCCATGAAACCTGAACCCACCTTGGAAGATTTGGGGGTCCCAGGTCAGGGGGCCCCTCCTCCTTCCCAAACTCACACTGAAGGTGCTCCGCCCGGGCACCAAGACCACTGGGGCAACAACGTGAGCTCACAGGCAAAACCCCGACACGCGGCCATGAACCCCAGAGGGAAGGAGGGTGGAGGGCAGGGTCAGGGGGAAACTGCGGCCACAGGCCCAGCAGTGCCTCCACCTGTGCTCCCTGGGAGCTGGAGCCCAAGGCAAGGGGTGGACGGGAAGGAGGAAGGGGAGCCGAGCAGAGGCCACCGGCCACGTGGGGTCGCCTTGCCTGCACGTGGGTGGCCTCTCATCTCTGCGTCTGGAGGAGCCGGGCTCCGGGAATGTGACTGGGTGGCTCAAGCACTGAAGTTGCAGAACCAACCAGCACACTAGAGGCCGAGGGATCAGGAGGTGGAAGGTCAGGGAGCAGTTGCGTTGCTGACAAGGAAGCTGTGCTATGGACCCAGGACTGAGAAGGACAAGCCCCGGCCTCCTCACAGACAACGCAGGTATCTTCCATCTACATGGACCTGAGTTCGAATCCTTCAGCAAATTATGTGACTGCTTAGCCTTGGTTTCCACGTTGATGGAATGAAGGCGATGACAGTGTAACGTCAGGGGAGTCCGTGAACTGCCCAGCGTGGCTGCCACTCAGCAAATGCACCGCCGTCCCTGTGGGCACGTGATACCCCCCACCTGGCTGCTTAGCCACCCACCCGAACTCAGGACCACACTTCCCAGCTCCCTCGCAGGGTTTGTGGGATTCTGAAGCGAGAGTGACCCCGGCTGGAGTTCTTCCTTCCTCCCCACGTGCAACGTCCATTTCCTTCTTGGGTTGCTGTGTTCTGACACCTGATTACATGCAGCTGCACGCTTGGTTCTCCGTGTACTGAGCACTAATTATTCCCTGTTCCTTAAATAGACAGAACATGCCACGGACCGTGTGGACGGGGGCTTGCCTGACCCCTGGGAGACTCGTTAGGCGCGTGGGTTACTCACGTTCCCTCGCTAGTTCGGCCATCGTGTCTCAGACCTCTGTGGAGGCCTCACCGGCGCCAGCGTGGGCCCTTGGGTTCAGGAAGGAAGATCCCGACTCTGCCCCCAAGAACCGCAGACCACGGGGACGGCAGAGAGATGGTAGCCCGTGGCGAGGGCCAGGCGACAGAGAGGGGGTGCTGAGGCGCACCTGGGGGGTCACCGGGCCGAGCTGCAGGCGCGGCTGGTGCGTCTCGGGTGGCAAGGTGGCATCCTGATCAGGTGTCTGAGTGAGGGGACCGCGGGGTGATTGGACACGGGCCCGCTGCTGTCGTGGGGGAGCGTGGCGCACGCCAACCCCGCTCCCCAGGCCTCAGAACCGGTTCTCGTGTTGTACCAGGACGTGTGCTTTACCGAACAGGGCCGGTGTGTGAGAGCGAACGCACTTCCCTCCACGCCCACCGCCGCTGCGGGAAGGAGCGCCGGGGCCGGGTGTCAGACGGTGCTTCCCAGGACCTGCCTGGGTCCTTTGCAAAGAAGCGTTCACTGCAAACAGCGAGTGTCCATCCTGCCTGCGGGCGAGGATGAGCTTGGTGAGCAGCTTAAGACGGGGCCGCGAGCGACCTTCCGTGGGGGGCGGGCACCGGGCGTCCAGCGCAGCCACCTGCAAGCACGGGTGCTGGAGTCCCCGGCGTCAGAGCAGGCGCGGCCCCGCCCCCGGGAAGCGGGGCCATAGTCTGCGCAGGCGCGGGCCCGCCCCGAAGAAGGGACCGATTTCTGCGCAGGCGCGGCCCCGCCCCTGTGCGCGGGTCGTAGTCTGCGCAGACGCAGCCCCGCCGCTCTCGTAGGGCTTGTACTGGTCGCGCTTGCGTGCTCGCAGCCTGCATTTGTTGTGCGTTGGTGACTGCAGAGCCGGCGCCCCACGCCTTTGCCCTGTTTGCTGTGTAACATTCACGTAGTTCTGGTGTTTCTTCCTTCTTACTGTGTCCGGTGTGTGAGGCAGCCGGTTGGCCTCGGGACTCCTGGGCTCGGGGCTGAGCTGGTGTGGAGGGAGCAGACGGGCCCTGAGACTAGTAGTCGGGGTCGTCCTGCCCTCTCATAACGGCCCAGTTTGCGGGTTCTGATGGCGATGGAGTGAGAACTGCTCCGCGTTCCTCCCCCAGTTTCTGTGAGTGACAGGGACGACCGCGTTTCAGCGCGGCCCCGCCCTCGGAGGGGTGTGGCTCCGGGCGGTTGGTATGGCCCGGGGTGGGCGTGGCCAGAGGCCGTGGCGCGGTTCCCGGCGGCGGGCGTGGCCCGGAGTAGGCGCGGCTCCCGGCGGTGGGCGTGGCCCGGGGTGGGCGCGGCTCCCAGCGGTGGGCGTGCCTGGTGGGCGTGGCCGGAGGCCGTGGCTTGGCACGGAGCGGCGCAGCTGGGAATGTGAGGGAGCGACCCGCCCAGGAGGCAATTGCGGAATAAGGTGACCAGACGTCCCGCTTTTGGCGGGACAGTCCCGATTTTTAGCAACTTGTCCCGCGTCCCGCGGCGTTTTAAAAAAGTCCCGATTTTTGGAAAGAATGCACGACAAGCTAGGGAACGGCGGGAGACCCAATTTAAAATCAAGACCCCCCCCACCACCCCCCACCCCGGTCAATGGTGTCCCGCTTTACCCATGTTAAAATCTGGTCACCTTCTGAAGGCAGCCCCGGGCTGTGACGAGGGCTCCCTGCGGTTCCACGGACTGAACTCAGGCTAGGACAGCCCGGATCCTGCAGGGAGTGGGGCATGTAGGCCGTTAGGGACGCAGGCCCACGCGCTCCACGTCCGCAGGGCGGTGCTGCCGTCTCTGTCCACCCTGTGGGCGCCGCTGCTCCTGTAGCTCGGTCGTTCAGAGGTGTCCCCCGGCGGTGTCTCCCGGCCGTGCCAGGGAGCCCCTCTGACAGCGCTCTGGATGGGGGAGGGTCCCCCGCGGGCAGCGTCGTGGTGCCCAGAGCGGGCACAGCCTGCGGCTCTCTCCTGCAGACCCGGCACCGTGGCAGCGTCGCGGCTGCCTGTCAGAAGCCCTGCAGCTCCGCGAGCGCCTCGTGGCTGCCAGGCCCTGGCGTCTGTGCTCAGCCGCTCAGGAGCAGCGGCCCCTCGGAAAGGCCCCTGCCGGCCTCTGCCCACAAAATAACAAGCGCGATGGTAACATGCTGCTTCACTTTAGAAAGAACTGTGTCAGCAAACGGTGACCATTAAAAATGGGAAAAGGCGCCCACGTTCCATGGGGACCCAGGCCAGCTCATGCTTCCGGACTTGGTTCTGACGGTGACGACTTATTTTCCCCTGTGGGCAGCTTCTAGTAACTAAAGTTAGCTTTGGCTGGAACATCAGCGTGTGGCTTCACAGCTCGGAGCAGGCGGCGAGCCCCGAGACGACGAAAGCCGGGAGGCGGGCGCCCCCCTGCCCTGCCTGGCTGTGGCTGCCTCCTGGGTGGCATCTGGAGCAGCCCGCGTCCATCTGCCCCGGTGGCCAACAGCCCACGCAGATGCACAAGAGATTCCAGCAGGTTTCTGCCACTCAGAGGCTGCGCAAGACCAGCCAGAGCGCCGAGGTGGAATTCCTGCCACTCCTCCACTTGCTGTCCCTCTGACCCTCCCCAGCCCAGTCCCCACACCCCGCACTTCTGGGGTTCCTGCCGGCCCCCCTGTGCAGCTGTCCTGGCCCAGCCTCCCGGGCAGGATGCTCAGGTGCCTGCCGCCCTCCCTCCTGGCAGATGCTCTCCTTCCTCCCTGCCCCGGGCTGGGGGTCGCACGGCTCCGTCTGCTCCCCTCTCATGACCACACAGCCCCACACCCGAAACCCCCGGCAATAGGAAGCTTGCTGTGGGCGATGGCCAGTGGCCACTCCCTGCTCTGCCCAGCTGTCACCTGGGCACTTGAGAGGGGACCGTCTTGGGGTCCTGGTGGTTGGGTGGGGCCCAGTGTGGCCCTGGCTCTCCTGGGGAGGGGGCTGGGAGGGTGAGGCGCTGAGGTCAGGTCCCCCAGTTCTTTCTTCTCCCAGTGACCCACTGAGTGCCCGCCCGTAGCCCTGAAGTTTCTCCTGGAGTGAGGGGACAGGCCAGCGTGCCCCCTCCCCACGTGTGTCACCGTGTCTTCTGAGTCACTGAAGGTGTCTGGTCAGCTGTCGTGGGCAGGAGACACCTGGCAGAAGCCGGCCCTGTGGGAACTGGGTGCGTCCTGGGCCTGGTGACATGAGGCCAGCACGTGCATGTCACAAAGGGGAGCTCTGAGGCCAGGGCTGGTGTGAAGGGTGCATCTCAGGCTGGGAGCCTGGCCCCTGAGGGTGGTGGCAGCCCCTTCTCTGTGGATCATGCTGCCCCAGACAGTGGAGTTGCAGAAACACTTTTTGAAGCATGAGGGGTAGGTGAGGGAGAGGAAACAGAGCAGGAAGAATCCCCCCAGACGCTCTCCAAAGCCGGCTGAACCCAAGGCCAAGGGCTTTCCAGCAGGAGGGGCAGCGGGCGAGGCCTGGACACATGGGTACAGGCACTGCCCTCTCTGAAGAACTCAGCCGGGCCCCAGGTGCAGGAGGGCAGAAGGGAGCCAGGCCCAGGTGCGGGAGGGCGGAACGGAGCCGGGCCCAGGTGCAGGAGGGCAGAAGGGAGCCAGGCCCCAGGGGAGGGCGGAAGGCAGCTGAGAGCAGCCACCTGGGTCATGCTGCGTGTGGCTGGTACCCCTCTCAGCATCGTGGGGTGTTGCACCGGGGCGGCTGTGTCACCCCATTCAGAGGGTGCTCCTGCAGGCTGAGTGACCTGTCCAGGCCTCCACCTGGCGTCTGAGCTTGCACCCGGTGACATGGCCTGCAACCCGTGTGAGCCCAGGGCTGGGCAGCCGTGGTACAAAGCCCAACTTCACATCTGGCCTTTGCCACCTTTGAGCCTCCTGTCCTTGGAGTCTGCTTCGCTTCTGAGCCTCGGTTTCCTCGCCTGTCGCAGGGCAGGCCCTGGTGCCGACGGGCTGGTGCTCCCAGGGCTTTGTGCCCACACCCAGGCCAGGCCCCTGGTGTAATGTCAGAGGCCCAGGTGGGGGTGGTGGGTTTATAGGGGTCCGTGGAGGTTTCTCAGTCTCTCAGTCACACGTCTCCGTTTTTCCCTGAGGCTTTGTGGGCAGTTCCCAGGAAGGTAGGTCCCTCCTGGGAAGGAGAGAGAGGGATGCCGCTTGGCCCTGAGCAGGTCAGGTGAGGGGAGCAGATGCTGGGAAGAGCGTATTGATCTCCTTGAAAAGTGATGCAAGCACAGTGGTTCATAGTGTGCGACCCCCACCACCAACGAGGCCCGCCCGTCACAACCAGGGAGACATGTGCAGCCTCCTCAGGCAAGGAAATGGGCAGGGGGTTCCGTCCCCACACGCTTCACCGGAGAACAGTGCAGCCCTGAGCACCGCGGCCATGGTAGGCGGTCAGCCCCGGGCCTCGGGGGGCAGTGATGGAGCCCGGGGTCAGCAGGCAGCCTGGGGCAGCCGCGTGTGAACCCAGTGGTTCTGCACAGCGTTCCAGGCCAAGGGACGCCACCCGCAATGGAGGCCGAGCGCTCCCTGCAGGGACCCAGAGGAGCCGGGGGGCTGGGCCCTGGGGGTGAGGGTTGAGGTGGTCCTGGGGGCCCTGCTGCCTCTCCTCATGGCTGCTTTTTGGGGGCTTCCGCCCACATTGGAACAGTGTGGTGTGATGCAAGCCCTTGACAGTGGGCCCAAGATGCCCACCCTGGAGCTGGGCACGGGGGCCCGTTGGGGCTCAAGGCTCTGCTTCCCCCTGGCCTGGCTGGAGGCTGCCGTCAGCCTGTGGCTGCGATGGGCTCTGAGCTTCCCCATCTGTGGCCCCACGGCCCCTCCCGAAGGTGCCCCTAAACGCGTGTGGCCGGCGGTGTCGCCAGTGTGTCTCAGTGCTGGCTCGCTCACTCGTTCACTCACTCGCTCACCCAGTCAGTCACTGCAGGTCTGGGCAGGTTGTCTGTGTTGCCGCACACACCTCGGGTTCTTTTTTTTTTTTTTAATATTTATTTATTTATAATTGTTTTTTGACAGAGAGAGATAGAGATACAGAGACAGAGAGAGAACTGAACTGGGGGAGCTCCCAGTTCAGCACATGGGTCCGCACGGGCCGGGGCTGGGATTCGATCCTCGGTCCCCGGCGCTGCAAAGTGAGTGCTTAACCCACTGAGCCATCCCGGCTTCCCCACACCTCGGGTTCTTTATTGCACACTGTGGAGTTCTGTTGTGTGAGTGCACACCCCAGTTCATTTATCTGTCCTACTTTGTAACGGAGCCAGCCGTCAAAGCCGAATGGTTGCAGAGCTGGGCGTGTGGATTGAGAAAAACAAAGACCAAGACACAGAAAATGGGATTGGGAGGACCGTCAGAAAGCCATTGCCGTCTGCAGCCCCGAGTTTATTTTTACAGCTTCTTATATAGTAAATGATTACGTGGACAGCTACCTGGCTACAAAGTAAAAATTAACTTGACACAAAACAGAGACTATTTTTCTCAGGACTAAGCAGAGATATCATGTCTACAGAGCAATTATTTATTTTACTGCAAAACAGCAATTATTGGGTGACTAAAGGGTTAGAGCATTCCTGGGAAAAGAACACGCTGGCACACTAAAGATAAATAATAAACCACATCAAACCCAAGTCCTGGGAGTCAGTGGAGTTCTGCTTATCTCCAAGGGCCAGGAGTTAATCATGCTCCAGCCAGACAGAGACATTCCAGTACCTCTGCACTTCCCTGGGAAAAGGGCAAGAGAATAGGAACTCCTGTAGAAGAGTTGGGGGGATGAGGGTCGGTGCCTCATCTCTATTGCTCCCCATGTTTCCTCCTGAGGCCCCCCATGCGACTGTGCCTGTCTTAGGTTGTTCCTCCCTGAGGAATCTTACCCGTCATTGAGTAACCAGCCATCCTGTGGGGCCATACAAGGTGAGGGAATTTCTCAGACATGTCTCCTTATTCTTGCCACCTGATCCCAGCAGTTGGTGGGCACTGGAATCGCTCCTGACAACTTTAAAGGTTTATTTCTGTTCTTTTGACAGAGAGAAGTGGGGAGGGCCCAGAGCAGTCTCCATAGTTGTTCGTCATCAGTTGTGACCTGGTTTCATTCCACACGGGTGGATGTGGGGCCACACGGTTACCAGTTGTGCTACAGTTCAGCATGTGGGTTTGCAGGGCCAGGGCCGGGATTCAAACCCCACACCTCATGGTTGCAAGGCAAGCACTCAACCTGCTGAGCTATCCCTGCCTACCTCCTACATTCCTGTTTTATTTTACCACAACACCCATATGAAGGAACTGCTCATGTGGTTATTTGTTGCCTGTGACCCGACGTGGGCCCTTGCGCTGGGTCTTGCCTGCGGGTGCTGCTCCCTGAACATTTGCACCTGCGTCTGTGGGGAGCAGGAGTTCTGAGTCGGCCTCTCTAACCAGGTGCTGGATAAAGGGTGAGAACTTCCTTCCCAAGACGGCTCAGTCCCTGCTCCACCCTCAGTTTTCTCCGAGGAATCAACATGTTATTGAGGCAAACTGTCTCGTTTCTTCCAGCTCTGAGCTTCTGCGCACCACACCTGCTGGTCCTGCTGGGGCTGCCTCTTCCCGCCCCTACAGGGACAGGGGCCACTACGGGAAGCCCCGTGGTTTCGTGGGCTGCCTGTCAGCCTCTGCACATGACGAGTTTGCAGTTGAGCTTATCTGGAGATGTCAGGTTGCTTCCTGATCAGCGCTCCCCACCCCGTTTTTTCTCTTTGCTGCTGACCCTGGGCCCCCAGTTCCTCTGCCTGTGGAGGGATGTGGTTGGGGAGACCAGTGGATGGGCTGTCATGTTGTGCACACGCACTCCCCTCACCTCCACAAGATTAACGATGTCCTGCTGTGGGGCAGAAAGAAGCTTCCTTCCCATTTGCACACCGTGCATGTGGCAGAGTGCCGGGCTTCCAGAAAGTGGTGGATGGTTTCCATCCGCATTTCTGTTTGAGCAAACCCATGCCAGGTTGTTCAGGTTGTTTTATTTGCGTGGAATGCTTGGCCTCAGTGCTGCAGTCGGATCTGCTCTTTTCCTGCGTTGTCTTGGCAAAAGGGACACTGTGGGGGTGTGGGCATGGCTTCCCGTCGTGCGGGCTGCACCCAGCCAGGTGCAGGCATCGCGTGTCTGCGCCCAGGAGGAAGAGCCCAGGCATTCCCCCCAGGTTTGGCCTGTGTGCAGGGCCCTCAGTGGCCAGAGGAAAGCTTGCTCTGCTCAGGTGCTGGCTGGGGTGCAGGCTGCGTCCTTGGCTGAGTTAATTCCCACGTCTCGAGGACACTTGTAGGGGAGGGACCATCATGCTCCAAAGGGCAGCCGGATGGGGCAGGGGGCCCAGCAGAGAGCGTGGCTTCCACGGCACAAGCTCCCTGGCCCAGACCCCCCTCTCCTGCCTGCTGGGCAGGGGCTCCCTGTTCCTCTAAGGGACTGAGCCTCAGCTGAGCTCAGTGAGCTTTTCTGCCCACGCCGCACACTCCTGTCCACCAGGTGTCCTTGTCAGGGAAGACACAGCGTTGTTTACGGGGAGACTGGGCCAACACGCCGCAGGAGCGCCGCCCCCATGCCTTCCATCCCACAGGGGTTTGCTTTTCTGTTCTCAGACTTCAGCCCCGGCTCCTCTTGGGGGCTGAAGGGCCCAGCCCAGCTCCTCTGTGACCTCTTGTTACCAAGCAAGGGCTGGCTGCCTGACTTGCAAAAGCCAGTGCTGTGGCATCAGCTTTTGAGACAAGAGAAAAGCTTTTGTAGTGAGGTCCACTGGCGAGGACACAGGAGGCAGGGATCAGATCTGTCTCCCCTCGGGACTCGGGCGACACTTAAGGGGTTTTAGTACCGGGTCTTCAGAGACAGAGAGAAGGGGGAGGGCCCAGAGCCGTCTACATGGTTGTACGTCATCAGTTTTTAACATGGTTTCCCACACAGGTGGGCGGGGGCCGTGCAGGGTGGGAACTGGGCTGGGGTCTCCCGCATGGGAAGCTCAACCCAGTTCAGCATGTGGGTCCACACGGGCCAGGGCTGGGGTTTGATCCTTGGTCCCTGGGGCTGCAAAGCAAGTGCTTAACCCGCTGAGCCATCCCAGCTTCCCCCTAAAAAGACTTTAAAAGTAGCTTTAGGGATTAGAAAACTCTACCAGGGGAAAGCCGGGACGGCTCAGCGGGTTGAGCACTCGCTTTGAGGCCATGAGGACCGAGGATCGAATCCCGGCTCCGGCCCAGGCAGGACCCACGTGCTGAACTGGGGAGTTCCCACAGTTCGGTTCTCTAACTGTCTCTGTCTCTCTCTCTATCTGTCAAAAAGTAAAATAGAAATAAATATGCACTGAAGACAAAAAGATAATTTCTCTCTATAAATGTGAAAAGATAAA
>PVKE010003203.1:0-74424 GCA_004027555.1 Craseonycteris thonglongyai
AAAAAAAAAAAAAAAAAAAAAAAAAAAAAAAAAAAAAAAAAAAAAAAAAAAAAGAACAGAGTTGGCCACCACGGGAACCCAAGTCAAACCCATACCCGGCCCCTTGTTTCCAGAACTCTTCGCCTGTCCCTTTTGGAAGCTCCTGGTCTTGTGGCGACCCCACAGTTCTTCCCTCTGCCCCCACAGTCCCTCACTCTGATGGCCCACTGACAAGGCGTTCATTCACGGGCTAGCCAGTCATGCATTTACCGTATGGCCAGGGCAGGGCAGGTTTTGTGGGGCTTGAGGCTTTTACACTGGGGCGACCACTTAAAAAAGAGCCCACGTTGGCTTGCTAGGTCTGCCAAACAAAGTGCCACACACCAGGCCTCTTAGGCAGCAGCAATGGATTGTCTCACAGCTCTGGAGGCTGGACATTTGGATTTGAGGTCAAGGTGTCGGCAGGGTTGGTTTCTTCTGTGGCCTCTTTCCTTGTCTTATGGACGGTGTCTTCACGTGGTCGTGTGTGTGTGGGTGCACGACCTAATCTCTTCCTATAAGGACTCCGGTCCTATTGGACTGGTGCCCACCCTAATGACCTCATGTGAACCTAATCACCTTTTACAAACCTTATCTCTGAATACAGTCACATTCTGAGGTACTGGGGGTTAGACCTTCCACATGTGAACTGGAGAGGAGACAGTTCAGTTCACTACAGAACACAAAGTTATGACTCCACAGACAGGTCAAGGCTTTCAAGGGATCTGTGTACGTGAGGGGCCCTGAACGTGTACTTGATGAGCTTCATGGTCAATCTGCTTCTGAGTGGCCAGCTGCCCTGTGTGTGTCACTGTGCAGCCCGCCCGGGAGAGAGGAAGCAGACAGCCCCCGCGCTGAGGGCGCTGGAGGCGGGGCTGAGTAACCGGTTCCCACAGGAGAGAATAAGGTAGGTGTGAGTGAGGGCATGCTCACTGCAAGCCTGCCCTGGGGAGACCCGGGAAGAGCCCAAGGGCATCAGTGGGAGACGTGGGGAAGACAGGTTGAGTTTCTGAACGAATAAGCCCATCAAAAACACTCAACACAATTGCGACAACACCACCAAAGTGCCAATGAGCTTGATTAGAGCATCTACCATGGGGTACGCTTCTTTCATTATGGACTCTACTACATCTGTCCTTATTCATAGAACAGCCAGGCTTTCCAGAGCAAACACGATCAGTGTCGGCAAGTGAGGACACACCCCGAAAGTCTCATCCCGCACATCCTCTGGGACAGGTGTTAGCTTTCCCCTGGGCTGAGGAGGTCCCAGGCCACAGGTGGAAGTGACTGGCCCTGGCTCCACCTGTGCGAGTATGCCAAGTTCCAGCTGAGCTCTTCTTACCCCGCCAAAGCCATTTCTCTTCGTGTGCCAGGGGCGATGTCTTTTGAAAAAAATCACCTTGCTAACGAGCCTTTGAGGACAAGACAATGCACACAGGAGGCTCTGGACCTTGGCTACTGGCCAGAAAATAGATCTAGCAGAGGAGAGAGAGCTAGTCCTTACAGGGGAGCTAAAAATGATCAGCAATCGAACGGACAGATAGGAACCTACAGAACTACCTGCCTACTTTAACGTTCACCCTGCCTAGTGTCAGAGAGCAGAGGAGTGAGTGGCCTAGTTAGGCAATGCACACATTTCAGCAGATTTAGGTGGCTGTGGCCTGGAAAGCCAACCAAGAGAAGACTAATGCATTTAGAGGGAAGCCCAAATGGGGAAACAGGGTGTGATTAGCTTCATGCCAGCTTGATTCATGTTAACTCTACGTTGCAGTAATTACTCTAATTAGTGGTTTTGAGCATGATGAAAGAAAATAATTATAAGTATTTATAGCTGGTCAGTGGGTTACAGATTGGACAATTGAGGAAAGAAGACAATGAAGCCTAGTTTAGCTGAATTTACTCTGTGTTATAATTAAAATGCACTGCACTCTTCATTCTATGTATTTGCCAATAGCGTAGCATTTAGCATGAATTCAGGAGCCACGTGAGAGCAATTTTGAGAGCAGGGTCTCTGGAGTGATTGATCTTTGTGCCCCAGAATCTATGACACGAGCCACACAGTAGGGGCCCCACGAAGGTGGGTTGATGGAGGGAATGAATAAATTCACATAAAGACCCACCATGTTGCATCGAGAATGAATAAGCACCTTTGTTCTGTGTGTGAAACCCACCGCCCAGGCTGAGCAGATGAATGAGAACAAAATGGAATCCCAAAACTGTGTTACATGTTTCAGGTGAGTGTGACTTGATTCTTCCTCCTTTATGAGATAGATGTCCAGGCGATGTACTGAAGTAGGACCGTTCCCGGGCTGCATGCTGCCCGTTCCCATTTCGGGTTTCACTGCTTGTTATTGGTATGACCTCACTACCTCCCTGTAAAATGGGATGAAGGGATGTATGCCGGCCAGCACTGGGCAGGGACATGGCAGATGCTCGTAAGTATTCCTGGTCACTTGTTGGCCTTCCTACCCTGCACCACCCGCTTCTGCCCAAGCTCCTGACACTTCCCTTCCTGTCCAGCCTAGACTGTCTCTGGCGTTGACGCTTCCCTGGTTTCTCCCGTGCACATGTACCTCCCTCTCCTGTCTAGCTTGGTCCTCAGTCTTTCCACATCTTGCAGCATTGGCTTCTATAGGCTGTACTGAACCCCGTTTTTTCAAGTGCTCTCATGGGACAGCAGGGATCACATTGTCTGCTTATATTTACTCTGTTTCTCTTTCACATGAATCTAAGAGGAGGATTAAAACTGGTTTTATCCAATGAGTTTGATCATGCCACTAGCTGTGTGGCTTTGAGTCGCCTACTTTGCCTCTTTAGCCACCGTTTTTTGGTGTGTCGAGTAAGGGGGTAATAGTGTCTATCTTGTAGGGTTACAAGAATTAAGAATAGGGAAAGTCGGGATGGCTCAGTGGGTTAAGTGCTCGCTTTGCAGCCCCGAGGACTGAGGATCGAATCCCGGCTCTGGCTCAGGCGGACCCACATGCTGAACTAGGGTGTGCTTCCCGAATGTGGTGAGGCTCCCAGTTCAGTTAAAAAAAAAAAAAAGAATTAAGAATAGTGTTGTTTTTTTTTAAGAACCTGTTCAGGTTTTAGTGCATATAAGAGGCTCTACAAATAGTAGATGATGATTACTTTGATGATACTATAATAATAGCAACAGCAGATGTTTACTGAGCTCCTATTATATACCAGACAGATTTAAATGGCATTTCTTATCTAATAGGTCTTGATTTGGATGAATTCAGCTATAAACAATCTGGACCCTGCTCAAGGATTTTATTAGATAGCTGTGGGAACATGATGAAAAACAAGTCATATTTGAGTACTTACTGTGTGCCAGCTGGTTCACAAATGTGTGAAAGTCAATCACTAAACCCCTAAAACCAGCGATGATGGATAATTTACCACCATCCCATAACTCGAGAGGAATGCAGAACCAGGAGTTCAGCCCAGGTTGTTCTGAGGCCCAAGTCCACGCTCTTCCATTCTCTGCCACGAGAAGGAGTTGTGGCGGGAGGTTGGTGAGGGCTGGAGTGTGTGTTGGTGAAGGGCAGGGTCCACGGGCTAACCCACCGTGACTGGGCGATGTGGGAGAATGGGGCTTGATTCAGGCTGCCGTGAGCCTTCAGTGCCCCTGGGGTGTGAGGGCAGACCCTCGTAGGCAGAACCGATGTTATAATGGGCACAAGAGAAGCTTGGGGTGCCAGGGACCTTGGGGCTTGGACAAACTCATTCCCTCTCAGGGCCCTGTGCACTAACGAGGCCTCTGAGTAAGCTCTGCTCAAAAGAACAGGACACGCTGAAAAGTATTTGGGGGGTGGGGGGAGAGGTGGGCTGTGACGTGAGCAAGGACACGTGCCCAAGCTCATCTCTTAGCCGTGAGAAGCAAGGTGTCTTCCTCAGGCCCCGCTCAGAAACTGATCAGGGTGAAACCTACAGGGCCACGTCCTGAGACCCTAGAGCTCATAGGGTGGGGGGGTCAGGAGAGCCACACAGAAACGCTGTAAGGTAGTAAAATTACTGAGTGCTTGGTTGACAGAAAAGGAAACTGAGGATCGTGGAAGTGATAGAATTGTCCCAAGGCCGCATGCTCCTCAGGGTGGGAACAGGGCCCTGGGCCAATGCTCTGTTTTTTTGGCTTGAAGTATGTGCCTCATTCTAGAGATGAAAGAATGAATCCAGGAGATAGGATGTGAGCAAACCAAGGACCCATATAGGAGGCTGGTCAAAGCGTCCATTTGACAGAATCAGGAGAATAGACTGTTGGATGAAAAGATGAAAAGCGGGAGAAGACCATGCCTTCCCCTAACAGCTCCAAGTGCTTTAACACCAGAGACTTGTCCACCCCTATGGCAAAGGAGGGGATGCCTGGGCTTTCATCTCGGGGGTAGGGGTGGGGGTGGGGGGTGGGGTAGTGAAGTTTAGGGATTTAAACCCAGATAAATCTGGTTTCAAAGTTGATTTCCACTATTTACTATCCTCTTGAGACTCAATTCAAAAAAATCTAAGATGAGGAGAGTAAAGTCCACTTTGTAGTATCATTGTGTAGAATGGGGGTAACATAAAGAACCCCCCTAAGCCCTTCTTGGTAGTCGTCATTTCTACTATCATGTCCCTTTTAGGGCTCTGTCCTCGAGGAGGTCACATTCACTGAGGACCTCAAAAGGGAGAGAGAGATGGAGAAGGAAAAGGAGAGAGAAGACAGGAAGGACAAAAAGGAGAGAAGAATCGATTTTCTTTTCTCATTTACACCCTTGAAAAGATGAGCCCCCCAGAGGATTTCCAGCCCCCTCACCTGGGCTCTGCCCCTGGTCTGGCCCACAGAGGATGTGGAGTGGGTGCAAAAGTCACAAAACAGGACAGAACAGGCCCTTCTCCTTCGGACTGTCATTAGAGCCGCATGCTGCTCCGCACGCACAGTGTGTTTTTAACGGAGACCTGCAATCAGCATCTCATACACATCGAGAGGCAGCTTCCAGCCTCCTGCCGAGCTCGCTCGTCCTGGGCGGGAGCACTCGGGGCCTTGAGGGAAAGCGTTGGAAAACGGTGCTCCAGTTCCAGCTCACCATACGGCGTCCACAGCGACAACTTTAGCCGAAACTCGGGAATCCTTCAGGGTGGCTGGGTCCCCTTCCTCCAGGGCCCACCATCTGCATACTTCACAGCTGAGGCCAAAGAAAGATGGTGAGAGTCAAATCTGTCAGTGAGTGAGGGCCAACTGCCTCCTCCACCTAGCTTTCATTCATTCATGGGCTAGACATGAGTAAGCGCCTACTGTGTCCCAGGTCCTGAGCTAAGTGCTGAAGATGTTCAAGTGTGGTGTTAATCATAGTAATGACATAGTTGCTATGTTTTGAGTACTCAGTGTATGCCAGGCATTGTGCCCAGCAGTATGCCTGGGCACAACTATTTCTGTTGTCATTTTCACCATGCCTTTAGTTCTGTTTTAGGCTGCACACTCACCCTTCCTCTCCTGGGTGTACACCTATCACTTAGAGAGGGCAACGTCCCAGAAATTGGCTGTATTTGCTCTCTCTCTCTCAAAACGTTGAACGGCCTGTTACTTGTTCAAGGAAAACAAATCACTAAAAAATAAATATTTATTTCAAATGACACGTGTTTGTCAACTGCCATCAGTCTGCCACTTGTCTTCTGGGACTTCCCCTAGCCGAGGGGGTCTTTGACCAATAGTCGGGGCTTCCCACACCGGTTGTGTCGGCGCTGGTTATGGGTCCAGGAGGCAGAAGCAGATGACATTTCCGTCAGGTGTAGCTGAAGTGTGGCTTCCGGCAGACAATGCTGTCTCTACATACAAATGCACCTCATATCTCTTAAAGCAACCATGCATATTACATGAGCCTCCAAATGTAGAAACAGATACTCACGAAATACACTCCTCAAAATAAAACTGAAACAATTCAAAACAACAGCAGTTGCAATGCTTTTTCTTTTCGTCCAGATCATGAAATTAAAAACATTCCCAGGGCTCCCCCAGCAGAACCTGAAAATCCCCGCGGTCAGGGCGAGGGTTTGAGATGGGTCCTTGTTACAGTCGTGGGAAAGCAGTGGACACACAGACTCAGATAAAGAACATGAACGGAGCCAAAGGGCCTTTCCTGACCCGGAAGCCAGAAAGCCAAACGCTAAATTGAATAGCCGTGTTTCAGAGGAGCTTTAGAAGATCTCATTTCTGGGTAATTTGAGGTCTTGGGGCCCGGGGCTCCCCGCTTGTCCTGGTCATGTTCGCTCTTGCACCTGTGGTGGCCTTGGGCAGGTGTCTCGCTCCTGGCCTTGTTCCAGGTGTCCTCGCACGGGGCCCAAGACCTTGGGCTCCATGAGCGTCGGTTGGAGGCCTTTCCCAGCGCCACCCACAGGTTGTTTGCTGTACTCCCTGCTCTTACTTTCCAACACAAATACACGAATGAGAGTGACTTTATGTTAGGGATAACCTTTCGTATGCTCTAATTTATGAAAAAAGTAACATTTGAAAACTTTATCATTAGAGCCGTGGACATCTGTCGATTCTGAATTTTTGGCAACTCCTTCCCTCTTCTTACCGTGGCAACCACCTCTTTACTTTTGGGAAATTGACCTTCTTCTCTTCTTTCCTTCAGGTTGGGGAACTTCCGGTTACAACGGTGGTAGGTGGTAGGAATTAAAGGTCAAGGGTGAGCTGAGAAATACGGGCTCAAGACACTTCGTGGGGCTTGGTCGCTGTTTGGATATGAGGCATGAGGACAGGTCAGGGGTCCAGAATGACTTCTGGGTTTCTGGTCTGGGTGACTCTTAGGGGGTGCTGTCACTGTTCACGGAGTCAGAGAAAACAGGGTGGGAAGCAGCTGATGGCTCGGATGCTGAGGACTGTCCAGGCTGCCAGCCGGGCAGCCGCTGGCCCGGGCGGTCTGTGGAGCCCCCGGGCGGTCTGTGGAGCCCCCGGGCAGTCTGTGGAGCCCCCGGGCAGTCTGTGGAGCCCCGGGCAGTCTGTGGAGCCCCGGGCACTTTTCTCTCTCCGGTTCTTTGCTCAGGCTGCTCTCTCACAGCCCTCCCCTTCTTTGTGCATTTAGCCCAGTGAGACGAGGCCGACCAGATGTCCCATTTGAAACAGGGCAGTACTGTTGTTTTCTGTCCCATTTAAAATGGGACGTCTGGTCAGCCCACCTAACGCCCCAGGACACACCAAGCACTTCTTCGTCACATGTTCTCTGCATCTTACACAGACTCAGGCAGAGTTTCTGGAACATTAGAACTCATTGATCTGCTCGCCTTCCTTTTCCCTGCACTAAGTGCTCAGGGAGGGCAAGGGTGGTGTGTGACTTATCTCTAAGATCCCAGTACCCAGTACAGGCTGTGTGGACACTGTGTTTGGGTCTGGGGTGGCGAATGCCTGCTAGTGTCACGCCTGCACATTTTTCACACACAAAAGTGACACTCCTGACTTCCCACTGAGTAAACAACTGCTTGGAGGAGACTCCCGATGTGGGCTGGGTTTTGCATTGAGACATCCCCACACTCTCTGTAACCCCCATTTGTACCCTGCAGCTGGTTCTGCAGTCTGTGGTCACAGACCAGAGCAAACACACCTGGCTGCTGTTCTAGAAGGTTGTGACACCTTGACTTTATGGTCATAGGGCTGCAACCACCCACAGGAACACTGGTGGGGCCTGTGTCCCCCACCTTGGCCACCCACTTGGCCTGCTGGTGTCAGCCAAGGCCACACTTCAGTTAGCATTGTTCAAGTACTCAGGCCAGAGTATCTATTATAGGGGCATAGTCGCATGACATGGTCTATTTTTGAAGGATTTCCTGTGTACTAGGTCATTAATATTCATTATCTAGAATTCTCACAATGGTCATGCAAGGTAAGTACCAGATCCTAATTTTACACATGTGGAAACTAAGATAAACGAGGTTAAGTAACTGGCTTAAGGTCACACAGGAAGTGGCAGGGCGGGTCCTGCTGGCCTCACTTCCTCAGGCAGGTCCTGCTCTGCTCCTGTTCCCTCCTCCCAGCTCTGCTCAGCTCACCTGCTGGGTGCCTATTTATATTGGCAATGCTGCTGCTTGGGTATTTGTGAGTGCCTCCCCTGGGATCTTGTTTCTGGTTTTAATCCAGTCACTTCCCCTCTGTTGAAAGCTAAGTTTTCTCTTCTCCATTCCCTTGTTTCCTTCTCACTTTCACATTCCACCTCTCCGTTTTTCCAGTCCACTCACTCACAGGGATGTTTTGTAAGTTCTAGAACCTTCAGATTGGCATTTGTATGTACATCACAACTGTTGGTGTGACTTTGACACTTTGAAATAGACGTTGAATGCTGTGTCCATTGAATGGCATTGAATTCCGTCAGACTCGTTACATTCTGGGTGCTTTACAGCTTTGAATGCATTCTACCATCAGAATCGAAACAAAATAAAGTAGGAATAACAGGTGAGAGAACAACTTGTTTAATATCTTCCGTCACAATTTCCATTCAAAGGTCCTATAATATGCACCCCCCCCGCCGGCCCCTCCGGGGTCTAGTACCACTTACTCTGTTCCTAAAAGCTTTGAGAGTCGGAGCTGATCTGCTGTGAATTGGGTGGCTGCCACTGCACCTGGTGGTTGCTATTGTTGCTACTGCAGGGAAGTGCCCGCCTGTGGTTGCTGAAGGCCACACTGCATCTGTAGGCCACGCTGCATCTGTAGCCCACGGCACAGCCGCTCCACACACACTCATGCTGCGCCGCCACAGATGTGAATCCTCTGCAACAATCTGCGGATGATTTCAAGAGTCAGTCTAATGAGCAGTGAATATGGGCTGATTACTCTTTGCAGAGAACCTTATTCCCCCTCCCCTCCCTGACATTGTCCCATAGAGCAGCTCAGGGTTTCCTCATAGGCTTATAAATGTAAGTAATCAGTGTGTTTGTGTAAATATTTAATGATGTCCACATTCATGTTTATGAATCAATGGACTACCCTAATTGCTTTAGGGTGAGTGATAGACGCTAACATAAACAGGGCCCACACTATCAGACTGCTTCCTTGTGCAATTGAGAAAAATGTGGTGATTGAGGAAACATTTCTACCAGATGGGAAAATCTTGTAGCAAAAATTGTGATGCAAGAATTCATGCTTCGATGCATTGGATTATTTTTCTTTATTTGTAACACTTTCTTTGTGATTTAGTTTGTTTTACTGTGGTAAGAACACTTAGCAGGAGACCTATCCTCAGGACAGATTTTTAAGTCCTGTTATCCACAGACATGATGCTGTATAGCAGGTGTCTAGAATTTATTCATCTTGCAAAATTGAAATTTTATACCCATTGAATAGCAATTCCCCATGTCCACCTTCCGCCCGTCAGTGATTTAGGTTCTTGAATCTACTTGAGGTCTTCCTGATTCACAGATTCTCCACTAGGCGCTCAGTTATTTGCTCCCAAGTTCACAATCATTCACAGAGTGAACACTTCTTCATCTTTGGCTGGGTGATATGGTTCAAGGTGTGGAGTCTCAGAAAACGGCCTGGCTTTGGGTAAGTCAACTTGTCTCTGAGTTTTGGTTTCTCATCAATACAATGAGGCACGATAGTTATACTTGGCAGGGCTGTTATGAAGATTGAATGATACACCATTTGTAGGGACCCCAACACTTTCTGGCATATAGCAGGTGTTCAACAAATGGTCATTTCTTCCATTCTCCTTTCTCTAGGCCCGGGTGAGCAAGACCCAGAAGAACACTCTCTGAGCTATTTCTGGCTAATAGTCGTTTGAGAAAGCCAAGCCATTTATGGGCATAAAGGAGGTGAGATATCATAATGGTGTTCTCGGGATATGCCCAGTGTTTTCTCACACGTGACCATTTACTACTCCTTGAGCCCGGAATGCTGTCTCTTGCCTGTCCTGTTAAGTGACCTATGGCCTCCACCAAGCCTTGCTTGTAGGACTTCCCAGCCAAAGCTCCCATGAGTCTGTGCTCCTCTGTCCATTCATCTCTTGCAAAACTTCGTGTCTCTCCTTGACTCCTTTGGTAGTTTTTGAAGTCTTGGCTTATAGTCTTTCCTGAAGTTTAGGTGCAGTGAGAGCCTACCACCTCTGCTTTATCATTGTTTATCTGGCACTTAGGTGACCTGGTAAAGGAGCGTACATGGCAAGTCATGTAGTAACAGGAAAAGTGAGGGTTTGCGGTGACCAGATCTGGGTTTTGATTCCACTTTTATATTTTATTGTGTGGTGTCAGGTAAGTCCCATAAACTTTCTTAGACTATGTTTCCTCATTTATGAAATGGTTATAATAATCCTTTTGCTCCCAATTTAAAAATGAACATCCTCAAACCCCATTCAGAAGGAGTGCAATATAAATAAAATGAACGACGTGTCACCTATTCCACCTTCTCTATAAGACATTCAGACACCCATGGGAGATCAGGGTAGTGGAAGTATTGGACTAACAATAAATGCAGTACACACACTATTCAGGGGTTTTAGAAGCTCATTTAATATTTCCTCAATCAATATGTAATGGAAAGGAGATGTCTCCCCCTTTTCTATTGTAATCAGCCTGGGATGGAGGGTGACAGATGGATAACACACCTGGGGGCTGGGGACAAGCAACTCTCATTGGGAGGAGACAGCTAAGCGAAGGCGGCCGTGTCTGACACCCAGTTTGTACTAACTAAATACGTTGAATATAGTTCATTAAGTAAACAGCATAGCATTTGGGAAAGTATTTCATAATACAGAAAAATGGTGAGCGATCAAAGGAAACTCTTGCAAGCATCGATTAGGCACATCCCCTCACTTGGTCATTCCCTGTTCCCTTTTTTTACATTATTAATTTTGTAGGGTATTTTCACTTATTTATTTGTTCATGTCTCTATGTGTTTATTGACTTATCTGATTCGTTAAATGTCTCTCTCCCCTGATTAGATAAGCTTCTATGAGGCAGTGATTTCTGACTCTTTGTTCACCCCTATCTCCACAGTGCCTAGAATGGTGCCCGGTATACAACAGGCACTCCATAAATACTTGCAGAATGAGCAAATGGTGCATTTTATGTCTTCCTTGGGTAAGGCAGGTAGATATCCAACAACCACTTTCATGGCCCCAGGATTCTTTATTATTTTCCTACTGATGTCCCTGCTGTGAAGCACTCAGTGAAAGAATGGAGGTTCTGGGAGGGTAGGATAGGGTACAGGGCAGGGGTGCCTGTCTATGCTCTCCCCTCGAGCAGCCTCACTTTTGAAGTTTCCACTCCTTCTATTATTTATGACATCCACCTCTGGTCCCCCACCTGTCCTGCTGTGGGACTATCCTGTCTATTCATTAGCTTTCTCTGAGATGTGGAGTAGAATCCTTCCTTGTGTCTTCGTGGCTGCTGCCGGTTGGCTGGTACTCCTGGGCATCCTTTGGCTTGGAAAGTTATCACACCAGTCCTCTCCCTTCACAAGGTGTCTCCTGACATCTTCACACCATCTTCTGTTTGCAAATGTCTGTTTCTGTGTCCAAATTCTCCTTGCCATGAGGACACGAGTTATTTGGATTAGGTCCACCCTGAATGACCTCATCGTAACTTGGTTAAATCTGCCAAGACCCAATTTCTAAATAAGCTTAATTGCTGAGTGACTGGGGGTTAGGACTTGAACATATCTTAGTTTAGGCGGGCACAATTCACCCCATAACAGTAGGATAGGAAGCTAGTGGACTTAGGGGGGTGGCAAAATGGTTAGCACTGCAGGGAACTGCTGTGGCCATGCACAAGGCTGTGGCTTCTGGGGGTTCTCACATGAGCAGGGAAGGGTGCGGGAAGACAGTCTTTATGCAAAGGGTCAGCTCCACCTTCTGAGGCTCTGCCCCAGATTCTCAGTCCCCAATCCTACCAGAACTTCGCTTTATCATTTCTGATCTCCAGCCTCTTACGTTGGAACTTGGCTGTTCCTGCCTTTCAGGTTCCACTCCATACCCCAAGCCCTGAGGCAACTGCCTCTGACTTCAAGTATGGCCTCTTTAGTCACGTGGATCTCTTCAAATCAAGGCTAAGTTCACCTTGTCTCTTTGGGCTCCTGATAGCAGTAAATTTAGCACTATGGCTTCATTTTTTTTGAGAATGTCACGAATACATCTCTGTTAGATACTTCATTTCAGGTCCTCACAACAACCCCACTGTGGGGGCTGTGCTGAGTATGGGTGGACATTGTGTCCTCGGAATGTGAGAAAGAATGGAAGCCCAGAGAGCTCACGCTCGCCTGCGTAAGGCCAGGCAGCCGTGAGTGGTGAAGTGGATGCCGAACCCTGGTGTCTCTGACCGCCCCATCTTGTGTTCCATCTGCTCTGCTTCCCCCAGCCAAAGGGCTCTAGGAAGGTTTTCATCCCATTTCTACTGAGATCTGAATAAGCCATCCTCTTAAATGACCACCTCCTCCCTTAAATCTTTCTGTCCTCTTGCCGGAAGACACGGGTGGGTGAGACCAAGGCAAGCCAGGTCATGGAACATGCGTGTCATTGTCATTCTGGGTGGCCCTCTGGGCTGGAGCCATCTGCTGCCTGTGGAGGAGCTCGGGGACACCGTGTTCTTCATGGAGCCATCTGGCCCTCATGGTTGTGGGGTCCTCACTTTTCAAAGTATCTAGAAGATTGACTCTTTCTAGAGTTGGCTCTCCATGAGATCCTCATCATAAATGGTGTTCTGGAAGTTTCCAAAGCTGTGCAACTAGAGACAAACCAGAGCAGTGAGCTTGACAGACATGGATTCCAGCAGAGAACGTTCATTAGTGGTCAAGGTCCACAGAGGAGTCACTGTGGGGTCTCCGGTTCCTCTCGCTTCTGACTCCTCACCGGAGACCTGAGAGACATGTGGGCTGGGAGGGCATCTACCCCACTGGCTGTTTTTGTCAGCCCAGCCACAGAAGGGAACCACACGGCCCTGAGGCCAACCTTGGCCAACCACAGGGGCCAGCTCTCAGGAGGGCCTGTGGGGACATAGGATTTGGGTTTCCGCTTTCTCACAGGAAGACACAATTGATGGCCTCAGGGCCCCGGGGGCCTTGTGGAGCAGGGTGACTCAGCTTCCTTTGTGTGCCACGCAGCCTCACTGAAAGGACAAGGACCCCTGACCACACAGGGTTTCTCACGGCTGTGTGTTCTCACTCCTCTTTCTGCTGCAGAAACCTCCAGTAATTATTCAAACCTCCGCTTACCTGAAGAGTTGTTGAAACACCAAGTTTGCACTTCAGATTTCTGCAGCATTTAACACTTTATATAAACATTTTCTCACACATTGTTGGTCCATCCACTCTTCACACCAGCACCGTGAGGTTGTAGGGGAGCCGTGGTCATCATGGTCATACATGGCGAGAGAAAGGATTGTCCAAGACCACATGGCTTGTTGGTGGAGGGTGGTGCTTGAACCTAGGATTCCAGAACACTCATTCGGGACATCGTTGTACTTTCTTGGGTGGCCCTCAGCAGATAGCTCTTGCCATGAACTCATACTATGTGTCCCGAAATGTTTATTGATTGCATGACTGATTGTAATTTTCACCCATTGTGAGATGGATCCTTAAAGAACTAGCAAGCAACTTTGGAAAGACAATCTATTTTCAAGTTTCGCCAAGACCCATTTTTGCTGTGTGATTTTAAGAAAGGTACTCTGAGCTGCAATTTCTCTCTAAACACAGAGGACAATAATGCCGATTTTCCAGGCAGTTCTGAGACTTAAATAAGATAATATGAACCAAATGAAAGCATAGTATTTGCTCCATAAAAGGTGCTCAACTATTCAAGATTCTGTCTAGGACCCTCATTGTAACGCTTAGCTTCAGAATCTCAGCAGTCGAACAAATCTCGCAGATACTTTATTTATACATGGAACGATGCCTTCGCATCGTAGTCTTTGAAAAATGAAGGACGCAAATACACAAAGTCACTAAAGTGTGGTCCTGGCTCATTTAGTCACCGTAATCAAGAAATGAGCTGTACCACATATGTCCGGTTCAGCGCTCCGAGTTCTGAGTACCAAGACTTTTTATCATGTCTCTTTGTCTATTTGTAGCTGGACAACATTTTGCGTCTTGTCAACAGAGGAGAGCATCCTCTGTGCCCAGTATTCTTTGTGTTTCTTACTCCCTACTGGGCATCTGACTTTCTTTGTCCTTTAGTCCCACTTACCTGCAAGGGGCCACTCTCCAAGATGTGAACGTGGCCGTGGGTGACTAATTTCAGACTCAGGAGTAATACTTACATTTTCAGAGAATGCGTTAGCAGTCAAGATGTTCTTTCTTTAAAAATGTGCTTCCTTTTCCCACCCATTGGATGCTTTCTGTGGGTTAACAGGTTTTCTTTGAAGCTGAATTTCTGAGCAGGAGAGGTTGAGCCTAGTGGTGCTGTTAACTTAGATTTCAAGTACCTTACAGCCAGGAACTGTGTTATAGTCATTTACCATGTACCCAGAGCCAGGTTCCCATTAGACATTTGGCAAATGGCTCTCGAATGAGGAAGACTCATGCACTCACTCATTCATTTAATGAAACTATACTGTGCACACATGAGAGGAGCAATACAGATAGCCACGATCACACACTGTCTTATGGGGCTTCAGGCAGGTGTGTGCTTTAAGGGGAACAATCTGAGAAGCGAGCCTGACTCCCCAGGGAGGAGAGTTAGGGTCAGCAGACAAGCGGTTAGGAGTACGGGAGCACATAGTGGCAGGATGGCTCCAGGCAAGCAGTTCAGGGGACCGCTGTGAATGCATCAAGCGAGTCTCCTCACTGGGCTCTCAGCACGTGACATGAGAGATGGCCCTGCCACCTTGAGCAGCCCAAAGGCAAATGAAGTCGGGGTAGTTGCCTTCCTGGAGAGGCGTATGCGACGCTGTGGGAGAGCAGAGGCGGGCAGGCACGGCAGAGACAAATCCCTCAGGACGAATGCCATCCCACAGTCACATCTAGCAAGAGGGCTGGCCTGACAGATGGCTGGGGAGACTCAGGGAACGCTGCGACCTACCTGCTTATGGGGACTTCCGATGGAACGCAGCCAGTGCAAATCGAGTGGGATGTGCACGCACTTCTGGGAGGAGGTGTTTGCTCCAGAATTTAGTGACCCTTCCCAGGGCCCCTTTGCTATTGCTTCTTAATAAAGAAGATTTAAATAATTCAGCATCATTTTTTTTCTTCTTCTCACAATTGCACTGTGGCAGAAAGTGGGAGAATATCTTTGAAATCCTACCCATGATTTGCACAGCTGTTTTCTCTTCATTCATTTAGTACATTTTATAGAGCAGCTATTCTGTGATTGAGCTGGGATTGGGGGTGCAAAGGTGGACAGAAGTCTGTCCTTGCACTATAGGGATCCTGGTCTAGTGGAAGAAAGTGACTCAGAAGCAATGACAGCACACTGGTGAGTGTAGAAGAAGAAACAAAAGAGAGCAGAAAAGAAAGAAAGTGGTTAATCATGTTAGTGGCTGTCAGAAGTATCACGAGGAGCTGCTGGGTTTTAAGGGACGAATAAAAGTTTTCTGGTGAAGAAGGAGGAAGTAGCATTTTAGGTAGTGACAATGGCATGAATAATGGCTGAAGGACAGCCAATGCATGGTTTGGAAAATGATGCTCACAGTAGTGTTGCCAGATACAACATAGGTGGCCCAATTAGATTTGAATTTCAGATAGATGAGGAGTGCTTTTACAGCGTGACCATGTCCCACATATTGCATGAGACATTATTTCTTGTTTATCTAAGATTTCAGTGGAATTGGACATCCTGTATTTGTATTGGCTAAATCTGGAGACTCTAGTCCAGTGCAGGTCATACTGTGTAGTCACTGAAAGTTATGTTTGTAAGTTTCAACTGTAATCTTTGGGGTGGTCTTGGAAGTTTTTTAAAACTGAGAAGCAATATAATCAGATTTCTGTTTTAGAAATATTACTGGCTCCATGGAGGATGATTTGGAAAGAGGGAATCTGGAAAGAAGGACATTAATTTAACTAGAAAGGAAAGGGGGTTTTGAACAACCTATGGATTCTCAGGCCACAGACTCCAGAGACTTTTGAGGGATGGAACCCCAGGACTTGCTCAGAATAGAGGAGTGTTTGTGCTGGCAGTCCTTTCTAATAATCTGTTTGTCCTTGAAAGTGTGGGACCTTTGGAACATTCACTCCCAGTAGACTTGGGATGGGGGATTCTTTGGAGTCTGGAAGTCTTTGCCACTAACCGCATGCTCTGCTCTTTATTTCTTGGAAACATGTCCTCTGGCTTAACTCTGAGCCAGATCATCACATCTGATTAAGTGGCCAAGTCCATGCCGGGTACAGGTGGAAACACTTAGAGTCATAAGTTGCGGAGGGTCTATAAAAGAGAATGTCTTCCATATTTCTTAGGAGAGATTTATTTTTCAAAAGGAAGTATATATTTTGGAAGGATGGGGACATTGTTTTTTTTTTCTGAGATTAAATACACCTCCAAGGTTATGGAATATATTTGTGTTCTGTAGACTTATTGCAAAGAATTCAGAGTCATGTTGAAATAACTCACTTGGTCATTGTTGTCCTCTTGCAGCTGGGGAGGCTGCAGCCCAGAGAAGGATGTGATCTGTTCAGGGTGGCAGCCTTTGCACTAGGGTAACTGATTTGCACAATTCTCAGGCTTGCTCCAAAGTGGACATTTAGAATTAGGAAACACGGGCACGTGCTTTTTCTCTTTAACTACAACATTGCACAGAATCTCACCTTTGAGGCTCACTGTTTGCATGTGAGTTGTAACACAGGTTTTTAAAAGGGATTCTGTGAAGTTGTGTCATTTGAAAATAACCACATCTCATTCCTATTGAAATAGATGGACGCCTCCTAGCTCCTGAAGGTTTTCAAAGGTTTTGGAACTTGGAAAAAGAAAAGTGTATAGACTCATAAGTAGGAAGTAATAGTTATTTGTCAAATGCATTTTCAGCTGTGTGACTCTGACATTTTGGCCAATGCAAGCTTTCCCTCACTAGATCGACTTTCAGAGTCAAGTTGGTTTATAAAGAATAAAGCAAAGAGCACTACATTTACATTTCAAGGATGACACGTCTTCTCTCCTTAGAAGTCTTAGGCACGCTGTCTGGAACCCGGCCTGGCCTGCCTTTGCTTCACTAATTCCAGAGACAATGT
Organism: Craseonycteris thonglongyai; assembly: GCA_004027555.1. NCBI lineage: Eukaryota > Metazoa > Chordata > Mammalia > Chiroptera > Craseonycteridae > Craseonycteris > Craseonycteris thonglongyai. Next base: position 17,135 of record PVKE010003203.1, read on the forward strand.
CACTGCTGGGACGTACCAAGGTCACTCCTCTCAGGTGGGAGAGGTTTGCTCCCTATAAAAAGACTCGTTGAAACTCTCAGTCCTCTCCTGTGACCAAATGGGTCCTGAGCTTAGACTCATTTATCCCACTTTCAATCTTCATGGATGATTTGATTTTGTGTCTCACACCTGGGTCACGGGTTATCTTTTCATTTGTATCTTATACGCAGCCGCCTCCTGTCTCTGTGGGTTAGAGAGGGTGGAGAGAGGGTAGGAGCAGGGCCTCTGGGCTACGTCCTTTACTGGCTTTGCTTCTAAACCACCCCCTGTCCCTGACTTTGCCCTGGGTCCTTCGTGGGGATTTGGCACGTTCACTCTGTTAATGGAGGCGGAAAGGGCTAATGGCACTGTAAGAACTAATCACCAAGTGAGGTCCCTCCCATGGCCCTTAGGCATGGCACAGAACCCACTCTAAGTAAGCCGCTCCATGACCCATGCCTCTGCCAGCTCCCCGTGCTGCACCCCATTTCTGTATTCAGCAATGCATCGTGACGACCTTCCACACACCAGGCAGTGTTCTAGGCTCCGGGAATCGCAATAAACGGGACAGGCCAGCACTAGCCTCAGTCCCCAGGAGCCCCAAATACTTGGTATTATGTAAATTCTATGAGACTTTTTCCCTTTCATCTGAGGATAATCTAAAACGTTAACATAGTATCTGATGTGCGTGGGGGGAACAGTTGCCTCACCGCGGTCCTGCGGCAGGATTTGCTGCCTGGGCTTCCCTGTGTGTTGCTGGGCAGAACCGCGCAGCCCGGGCTCGGTACGCTGACGTCTGCCTCTCTCCCAGCTCGTTGTCTCCTGAGTTGAGGGCTAGCTGGACGTGGCCTTGAGCCCTGACAATGCCCTTTGCCTTTAAGTGGGTTTCGTATCTTTCTCAAGTTCAAGGAGCACCGGGCCAGAGGTTCGTGCTTTCCCGCAGCCGCCACACTCCTCCCAACCTTTCACCAGCCATACCATACCTCCATACCATAAACAGCCCAATCCCCCACTTCATTAAACCCAAACCCAACCCCCACATCCCCTCCTTTTAAAACATATAAAATGAAAAGCCCTTCCACAACAACCCCAAACAAAAACGCCCCTAGCACAACCTTATTAGATACCCACACCTCAGGATACTGCTCCGTGGCCATAGCCGTTGTATACCCAAAAACAACCAACATCCCACCCAAATAAATTAAGAACACTATCAAGCCCCAAAAAGACCCCCCAAAACTTATTACAGGTCTCTTTGGGGAGGCAGGAAAGTGGTCCCCTCATAAAGTCCATGCCCTAATGCCTGTGAATATGTCCCACTACCTGCACAGAGGTGGGACTAACGGAGCTTACTCTGAGTTACCTGGGTGGTCCTTCCGAGTGGAAGAGACGCATCTGCTGAGAGTTCAAAGCAGGTGGCTGCAGCAGCTGCCCCCGGAGAAGGCGGGCTGAGCTGCGAGGGCAGAACGCGCAGACCCGCTGCTGGGACGGGCCCCGGTGTTGCGACTGGACGGGGCTGTGAGCAAACTCGCAGGCAGCCCCATGGGGACAGGCTTCCAGCTGCTCCAAGCCGGCTGTCCAAGGCTCTGGTACATGGGATCCCATGCGACTCTCAGCCAAACCTTCAGGCGGGACAGGAGGGTAGATGTATACTTCCCTGAGAGCTGAAGAAACGCCACTTCAAATACCTTGAATGCAAGGGAGTCAAGGGGCCCGCACCCGGACCCACAGTCCGTGGTTTCTCGCTCCGTATTCCCCGGAACCTCCAGAACTGAATGTGAGGCGCCTGGTGAGAAGAGCTTGTGGGGTCCTGTGCTTATATACTCCTGTGGGAAGATCAGGTGTCACCTCCCTTGTGATGTTTAAAAAGTGCACAGAAGTTACTGGAGGGGCCCAAGGTCCTCATTATGCATTAGCACTTATTTCTATAAGAAAAGCAGAACCGGCTTTGGTGATTTCGGTTAAAAGCATATTTTCTGGAACCATGACTTGGATAAATGTGGGAGCTCTCTGCCTTTACTTCTGGATCTGATTTTGCAAAGGGGGTCACAGCTAGGACCCTATCTGGGAGTTGGAGGTGAGGAAGAGGCTTTTATATATTTTTATTTATTTATTTTTGACAGAGGGAGAGAGAGAGAGAGAGAGAGAGAACTGAACCGGGGGAGCTCCCAGTTCAGCACATGGGTCCGCACGGGCTGGGGCCGGGATTCGATCCTCAGTCCCCAGGGCTGCAAAGTGAGCGCTTAACCCACTGAGCCATCCCGGCTTCCCCAAGGAAGAGGCTTTGAAAGAAAAGATGAGTGTTTCCAGGTCAAGGCTGTCAGTCACCCGGTGACCGAGTGTCTGGGCCTGTGGGCAAGCGTCCCCGGAGGAATGGTGATTAATGGCCTGCAAGTTTCTTCTTAGAAACCTCTAGACTTCCCTTATAACACCAAGAAGAGAGGGCTAACATATGCTGCAAGTTGTTGTGTCCTAAAACTTCCTTTATAGTTTCTTAACTTCGGTAAAACTAAAATAACTTCGACATGACAGTCATTTGTGAAAATATAAGTCAATGACATGGAATTTGTAAATGTTTGGATGATCTTGCTTCTGTTAAGACGCCATGACTTGTGCTTTTTTAAGAACAAGGGGAGGACTGTGTCCTGTTCTGCATGTAAATGTACTGTGTTCTGAGAGTAACTTGAAGAAGCCGAGAACGGAAGGAAAGGGAAGGTAAAGAAGTGAAGGCAGGTGGGGGGAGACATGCAAAGAGCCAGCGCCGGCTTTGAGGCCGAAAGGCCTGAATTCAAACCCCGGTTTTGTGCTCACTGGCTGTGTGGTGTTGGAGAATTTACTGAAACTCTCTGAGCCTTGGTTTTCTTATCAATAGAACACATATCCGACACCTCCTAATCTGGTTTTGGGAATGATTGAATGGATCATGAGCACAGTGTTGCCGGTACGGATGTACACATTGCCTCAATAAATATTGATCGAGTGAATGAATGATATCAATAACTTGAAAATATGATTATTTCTGACTTGTCTGTGGCTCACTCCCCAATCTTCAGGGGAATGAGACTTAAAAAAAAATTTTCTTTTCATCTGATGGTGACCTGTGAGAATCGATGGTGACCTAAGAGTGTCACCTCACTGTGGTCGCTCACACCTGGTTTTTAAGAAATCGACTTCAACTTCTTGAATTACGCTGGACCTTGTCACAGAAGTTGAGAGTGATCTTCCCCTCCATCCCTCCTTCTGGCTTGTCCTCCCTCCCACCCTGTCTTCCTTCATTCATTTGAACATATATATTAAAATTCCATTATATTCCCGACACTGGGTTAGAAGTAAGGGTTACAAGGTCAGGAACATGGTCTCGGCCCCTGAGGAGGACACAGTTTTGTGGAAGAGACACAGCAAGGGAGCCATGGACTCCATCTGGGTTGGGGAGGTGACTCCATCTGGGTTGGGGAGGTGACTCCATCTGGGTTGGGGAGGTGACTCCATCTGGGTTGGGGAGGTGACTCCATCTGGGTTGGGGAGGTGACGCTGTCTGGGTTGGGGAGGTGACTCCATCTGGGTTGGGGAGGTGACGCTGTCTGGGTTGGGGAGGTGACTCCATCTGGGTTGGGGAGGTGACGCTGTCTGGGTTGGGGAGGTGACTCCATCTGGGTTGGGGAGGTGACGCTGTCTGGGTTGGGGAGGTGAGGGAGGAAGGCTGCAACAGGCAAGCTTTCCCTGAAGGGCTGGCGCTTTCCTAGGACGTGAGGGCTTATGTAGACACGCATGGTGGTGCCGCTCCATGGAAGGGGAGTGGCACGTGCTTAAAGACAGGGGTCTGAGAGATGTTGGAAGCTCAGGGACCAGGGAGGAGGTCAGGGTGGCGGGAGCCTGGGTGCTAAGGGGACCCAGGGCAGGTGAGAACTCAGGGGTCGGCAGGGACCGAACTGCTACAGAGGGCCTAGGCCTTTACGAGGGGTTCGGACGTCACTCTTCTGGCAACGGGGAGGGAGGCAGGCTGCCACGTTGGCCAGAGGCCTGTGTTAGACCCTGGAGGGGGTAGATCTGAAGGGGCGAGGTGTCAGGAAGAGAGGTAAGAGCCCATGTAACGCCCAGCTGAGCAGTGAGGAGGAAGAGACGGGGTCGGGGGTGGGCGTGGGGGAGGTGGGAGGGCCCGGGCACTCCCGGGTTAGAATGGCAGAGCGGGGGCTGGGCAGTGTCCCCTCACTTCCTGGAGAGCAGGGGCTTGTCTCTGGGTAGCAGTGATTGTCTTACCCCGAGAATGACCTGGGAACTGCCTGATTTCACAACTGGGCACGCCAGGCCCTCGGTAAACATACGCCGAACGAGCAGATGCTGGAAGTGCCACTCCAGCAGGAAGCCACCGTGAGAGCTGTCAGGCTATTTTGAGCCTGTCTTGTTGCTCATCGGCCTCCTGGCCTATCCTTTGGGCCCCCAGGCCCTCCTCAGTGTGTCCTCCTGCGGCTTCTGCGTCCTGGCCCGGAGCCGAGAGGAGGCGCGTGGGGCAGGATGGAGGGCGCTGTGTTCGTTGCCTCAGACCCCGGCCGCGTCCCTGTAATCGCCGTGTGGAATCCTGGCCCCTGAGGGCTGCGGTCACTCAGCAGGCCAGGCCGGATTGGAACCTGTACGCTGTCTTCCTTGCACAGTAGGACTGACCTGAAGCTCCAGGTCACCCTGGTCCAGCCTCTAGGCCTGTGGCCTGTGAGTTCCTAACCAACACACACACCCTCACTAACTCACTGACGGCTCTGGAACTGACCCCTTAAATTCTACCCACTCTAGTTGCTCCCCAGCGAGGTCCTGCAGGGCCCTGGCTTTGCAGGATCCCTGGTGCCAGCCCAGCGGATTCTGGGCTTGCTTTCTAGTCCTGTCACATATGATCATTGGTGAGAGCTTTTAAAACCTCTGTGCCTTAGTCATTGTCTGGCCAGCACGTTAGAGGCCTTATTCCGCGTCTGCCTTAGTCTGTGCTTCATGAGCAACGGGACACGTGTATCAGACAGTCCTCTAACTTCTGCGAACTCCAGCTTAGTGACAACAAAACCCCTCTTTGTTTTTTAAAGATTCACTTTATTGTTCTTGACAGAGAGGGAGAGATAGAGAGAGACAGAGAGAAGGGGGAGGGCCCAGAGCAGTTCTATAGTTGTACATCATCAGTTTTCAACGAAGTTTTGTTCCACACAGGTGGGCATGGGGCCTGCAAGGTGGGAACTGGGCCAGAAGCCTCCCTCACAGGAGGTACGCCCCCTCCAGCTGGGGGCTGAACCTGGGGTCTCCCACATAGGAAGCTCGCCCCGGTGAGAACTGAACTGGGGGCACACCCCAGTTCAGCATATGGGTCCACACGGGCCGGGCCCAGGATTCGATCCTTGGTCCCCAGGGCTGCAAAGTGAGCGCTTAACCCACTGAGCCATCCCGGCATCACCCAACAGATCCTTTACTAAGCCACTTTTTTTTTTTTTTGTAAATTCAAGTTTCTTGAGGCATAATTTATATGCCTTTTGACAATAGAAAGTGTATAATGCATACAGCCTTGTGACCATTTCCACCATTATGATATATAGCACATTTCTATCATTCTAGAACATTCCCTCAAGGCCCTTTATAGTCAATACCCTCGCTGCACCCACAGCCTCTGGCAAGCATTGATCTGCTCTCTATGCCTGTACTTCCACCCTCCCCAGCTCCAGAACGACATATGAATGAAATCATGCAGTGGGTAGTGAATTGAGTCTGGCTTCTTTCACACAGCATAATGCATTGGAGCTTCAGCCGTGCTGTTGCTTGTGTCAGGGGCTCCTTGTGTATTACCCCCACTGCATGGATGCAACATGGTTGGTTTATCTTATACCAGTTGATGGACATTTGTGTTGTTAGCTTTTGGAGCCTATGAGTAAAGTTGCTGCAGATATTTGCACACAAGTTTTTGTGTGGACACACGAGGACTGTCCGGAAAGTGTCCAACCAGGTACTATGAAACATAGAGGCATTTATGGCTGGATTTCTTTCTGGACAGCCTTCGTATGTTTTTGTTTCTCTTGGGCAACCTAGGTATGGGATGGGTAGGTCTGATGGTAAGTCTGTGCTTAAGTGTTTAAGAAACCGTTAAACTTTCAAAATGGCTGTAGAATTTTAATAATTCCATATTTGAAAAGGAAAGCTTTATCTTGAGACAATTATAGGTTCACATGCAGTTGTAATGAAGCACACAGAGAAGTCCTGAGAGACCAGGTGTCTTTGACTCAGTTTCCTTGGGAGGTAACATCTCACAAAACTGTATAGTACAATGTCACAGCCAGGATACTGGCAGTGTTATAGCCAAGATGCCGAACATCCCCTGCGCCCCACCAGGATTCCTTAGGTGGCCCTTTTATACCCACCCCCCACTTCTCTCCCACCCCACTCCCTCCTTAACTTCCAGCAACCAGTAAGCAGCTATCCATTTCTGCAACTTTTTAAAAGAATGGAATATGAATAGAATTGTATAGTGTATAACCTTTTGGGACTGGACTTCTTCACTCCACACCACCCTCTGGAGCTTCCCCCACGTCATTGCATGTATCTGCTGTTTGTTCCATTCAGTTCTGGAAGGCACTCCCTTCCCGAGGGCGGCCTGGAGTACCGGTGGATGTACCACAGGGTGTTTAACCAGTCACCAGTTGAAGGACATTTGAGTTCCCAGTTTTAAGTTTGGAAAATAGAAGTTGCTATAAACGATCGTGGACAGGTTGTGGTGTGAACACACGTTTTTTATTTTCTGGGCTCAAGATCCAGGACGCATGGTGACAGGTTGTATGGTGACGGTGGATTTAGTCTTAGAGGATGCTGCAAACCATTTGCCAGCATTCCTGGCAACAGCATTGTCGAGTTCCCCCAGCGATGTGTGAATGCTTCAACTTCTCCACATCCTCCTCAGCTTTTGCTTCCTTTGGATTTTTGTGGAGATTAACTTTCTCTGAAGGGATCAAATATGCCTTTGCATGAGTCATTTCTACAATTTAAAACGCTTATCTCTTCTTTTCATCATGTCACTCAGTGTCGCTTAGGTACAGTGTTGAAAGAAGTCAAACCCAACAAGGATAAAAATGAGGGATTCCTGTACATTGCCCTGTTGAGTGTGACACCCAGAGCGACACGAGGCATTTCCCTTTCCCACTTGGCTGCTGGGAAGTTCCAAATCAAGTGTGATGTTCGCTGGCAGAGCCTCCTTTCGGCCTGCTTTCCCTGCTTTTCTGTGCCCTTTATTATGCTGCCTATAAATAATTCACTTGCTTAAGTCATCTTGGGCATCCCTCCTCCGTGCGCCCAGAGGCACTTAGCTGAGCCGATCATTGTATCCACACAGTGAATTATGCTCACGCTGAGCGCCCTGCCTCATCCACCACAGAAAGAGCTCCTTCCCAGTGAGGTTCCTCTCACCACTCTATCCTGGCGCCCCCAGCCCGGCCCAAGATGTCTTAGCAGCATTTACTTTCTGTTCATTAGATATTTAAGGAGCAATTGCATAGATGTTTGCCTCAAGAAAGTCATAGTCTAGAAGGGAAAGTCAAGCTATGACTCTGAATGACTGTAAAACCAGGCAAAACGTGATGAGTAATTTAGAAGAGTTAAGACGCTTTAGGAGCTCAGAGATGGGAGAACTTGTGTCTACAGTTGAGATTTGGAAGGCTTATTTTAATAGGTTTGGGACTTAAAAAAAATGAATGGTATCAGTTACTTAAATCCTCCCGGGGTTAGATGGAGCTCTACAAGCCACCGTTGCCGATAAGGGACGTGCGGCGGGGCTGACATTTGTGGGTTACGTGGGGAAGCCTGAGGCGGGGCCTGCCTGCTGCTAATGGTGGCGCTGAACAGATGACCAGTAGGGAAGGGAGGAGCCCTGCCTGTCTCAGGAAAAGCCCACCGGAGTGGTGTGAGAAATGAGCACATAGCTGACCCGTCTGAGTGTACTCTGAAGGACCCAGCCAGCAGCTTTAGAGATTCTGGAGCAGGGAGGGGTTGGGGGCTCTGAGGCATCCTATAACAGTTAGAGTGCAGAGAATGGCCTGACCTTCTGGGGTTCCAAGACACCCGGACTGATGGGGTCTGCCTGACTGTGAGTCTACTCTTCCCTCACTCCACAGGCCTCTCACGAGCAATGAAGGCAACACACTGATGACCTCAGAGAGGCCCCTGGGGGACTCGGAACCCCCAAACCCCACACAGCTGGTGTCTAACATGATTCAATCTTTGGCATTGTTTCTTTTTTTTTTTTTTACAACTGAACCCCTAAACCAAACAAATACAGAAGTGAAAGAAAGGCCTTCTTGTGGAGCGAACAGGGGCAGGCAGGGCTCTGGTAGAAACAGAATCTTTCTCAGGACAAAGCTGTTGATCCACCCTGGCTGCTTTCTCGTGGAACCTTTTGAGCTGGTGGCTGCTGAAGAGATTGACAGCTGTTGGCCAGGCTGGGTCTTATAGTGGGGACACGTATGTGCATGTTGTCTAGTGTTCACTGATGTAGGATCAGTGGAATAAGCTCCTCTCTGAACAATCATAACGACCAGTTGTATCTCTCCGGAGACTTTCTCTCCTCATTTGGATCCTCTGATCTTATTTCCCACTTTGCTTTGAGTGCTAGAAATTCAGAGTGGCGTCTGTGACCCAAATCTTAATATGCAACACTCCATGACATAAATTTGATGGACAATGACTGATGCAATATCAACTGATGCAATGACAATACCTCGTTTTCATTTTCTTGTCTTGATTTCTTTCCTTCTTTTCCTTTTAACCTATGGTGTGCTGTTTTTCTTAAGACTTTTGAATTTTTTTTTTGTACTAAATACAGGTACAAAAAAATAAGAAAGTCATTAATTACTTCGCTTGGCTTACCCTAAACTTATTTCCAAAGTTTGAACGCCACTCCTGAAGAATATAGATCCTAGGGAAATTGTAATTAACAGTCATGGCAACATATAGCATTAATATAATTTCAGACGTTTTACTAAACTTTTTGCAAATATTGACTCAGTGCATTCCCATTACAGCCCTTTATAGCTGATGTTGTCATTAACCCGATTTTAAAAGAAGTACAGTGAGGCACAGAGTTAAATGACTGTCCCAAAGTCCCACAGCTAGGAAGAGATGGCGCCAGGATTGGAACCTGGAAAGACAAGTCTGTCTTGGAGAAATTGCATTATAAATATTATTATGATAAAAATCCCACAAAAAAGCATAGGAATATAACACAAGTTTGGACTCAGTTATCCCAACTTTGCCACTTAACGTTCATGTGATGTTGTGTAAAATTCTCTATAGCATTTGAAAATGCAGCTGATAGCATCTTTGTCCTGGGCTGATCTGTGGATTAAATTAGATAATCGGGTTAAATCTGGTATAAGATAGCTACTGCACCTGTGACATTAATTAAGTGATGGCAAAGAGGACTCTGCACGGAGGACTGGTTCTATTAGTCCCATCTTCAATTCCTGTCAGTAGAATGGGGTGTGACCTTGTCACAAACTCAGGTAAGCACAGAGATGTGAGCATCCTTTGTAAATGACAAGTGGTTGATAATCCAAGGTCATCAACCTAGAAAGGAAGTTGGACCTGCAGACCTCCAAGTGCTGGCAGGGAACAGGGGCAAGCACTTCCACTGTTTTCCTTTAGTTTTCGTTTTTAAACAAAGTCTAAGTTGTTCTAGATAAAAATGGGATGTTAATACGAGGTGGTTGGAATTCCTCTTGGTGAGGTGTCTATTCTTTATTAGGGCAAGAAGGTTTCTTCTGCCTTCGAATGTCTTTTAGGCACTTCAAACTCAACATATCTGAACAGGAACTCATTTTATTTCACCTCAACTCTGATCCTTCTGAGGGTTTCCTCTCAACTAATGAATGGCACCGCCCCTACCATTGCCCAGATAGAAATCTAGAATCACCACATGATGTGGCCTCTGTCTTACCTTCGTCCCCAAGCACAAGCAAATGCCACCATCAGTTCTGCTGCATCTGCCCCAGAGCCTTTTCTTCAGCGTGTCCCGTTTCCTCATCGCCATCTGCCGATATGCCACACACAGGACCTGGTCTCTAGAGCTCCATCTCTAGTCCCAAACAGAGAGGTTTCTGTGGGCATCCTCATGCCCCACATTTATGGCACGCTTACGTTATGTCAGCACGTTATATATATGTATGTGTATATGTGTGTGCATGTTATTTCATTAAAACATGGCCCTTGCTATATGCCAAATACGAGTACTATAAAAGGACATTATACGTCTTAATCCATTTAATCCTCACACAAGCCCATGGGTAAGTAGCACTGTCTCCATTTTACAGGACAGGAAACAGAGGCAGAGAGGTTAAGCCGTGTGCATAAAGCTACCCAGAGGGAAACAGGCAGAGCTCAGCTTGGAACCCAGGAAGCCTGGCTCCAGCCCGTGGGGAATAGACATGATCACAGCTGTCATGCTAAGTCAGGCACCGTACCTGGCTCCAGAGAGAAAGCCGCAGCTCTGAGAGGCAGGCGTTGTCCACACTGTATAGATAAGGGTGGAAGTAGCGAGCCCAGTGAGGCGGTGACAACCGGGAAGTGAGAGAGGAGACCACCTACCCCTGGCGCTCGGCAGTGTGACGACCCTCACGCTGGAGCAGGCTGCGGGTGGGAGCCAGGCTCTGGCTCAGTGACTGGATTTGACCCCAGTATATTTTATTCTGAAGAATACAAACAAAAACAGGCTCAGAGAACTCAGAATTTACTGAGCACAGAATTCAGAAATGAGAGAAGCCCATGGGGGCCTCTGGTGAGGACCTTATAACAGAAATGTCCTAGGTCAGCAGAGTTTAAGTCCCATGTTCAGGAAAGATGAAGGTCAGTCCTGATCCCCACTTCCAAAGTTAAACCCAGAACGCTCACAGGGTCTTTTTCTCTTTCACGGCAGAATCCAAGGACGTGAAAGAATAAAGCGATACACAGCGACCATTCTCTCTCCTCTCTCATCAGCGGTTTAAGGTCAAAAATCCCTATAATGAGCTACAAACGCTCACACCACTTCTGCCTTCTTATCAAGTTTTTGCAGTTGGGAGATAAAGACCCACAGTTATCTTCAAATCAAGCGGGCAGTTGAAGTGATGAATCTTTCCTTCCTAATTTAAGCTGAGACCACAAGGTGGGCCCACGTTATAACCAGTGATGGGAAGGGGGAAACCGGGGGCACCCTGGCCGTGGGGCCGAGACGATGTGACCACGCCTGTGAGCCTCTGGCCTGCCCAGGCCCTCCCCTCTGACCTACTTTCTCTGGCCACCAAAAAGAAGAGAGATGGCACTCAGGGATGTCATGAAGCAAAACCTGATAGCATGTAGTCTGTTGCCAGCAGATAAGCAGGCATGCATTCCCAAGTCGGCCTCTGTCAGTCACTGCTGAGGGGACCACGGTGCTCCCATAACCCACCGGGGCACTAGCCCACGATTAGCTGGGGGGCCGCCTGCGCTCTTGTGTTTCAGGATTTGCTCATGGTAGTGAAGAGAGCACCTTAATCACTTGTCTGTATCCCACAGGCATTCTGCCCAGGGACAGTTGAGGAGGGCGAGAAGAACGGTAACGAGGGACCCCAACACTTCATTCTTACAAGCTAACAACGCTGCTGGTGGTTCCAGGGAAGACAATCTGACATGTGTGGATGTTAATCCTCTGCCCGTGCATCTGGGGTGAGGACCCAGATGCTAAAATTCCAGCCAGACCGCTCTGGTTTCCTTTGCGAACTGCTGGATCCCATCCTCAGAAACCACAGAGCACCAGTTTCTTTGTTTATTTTCCAGAGTAAGATACTAATTCATGTAAATGAGTCATGGCACTAGGTCTGTCAGACAACTTCACTTATTCTTAACGATTCCCATTCTCTGGAAACCCAACGACAGGATTCTAAAGACATTGGCCCTCCAGATTATTATTGTTTTTTCCCCCAATGTATTCGATATGGGACTCACACGGCTGGTGATTATCTTAATGATTCTTATTCTCTCTTGTTTCTCTTTGAAACAAACCATCTTTCTTTTTTTTAATTTTTATATTTTATTGTTAAATTTAATGGGGTGACATTGGTTGGTAACAATTAGATAGTTTCCCGATGTACAACTCCACATCACATCACCCATGCATCGCATTATGTGCCCAGCTCCCAGAATCAGGTCCCCCTCCAACCCCATATATCTGGTGCCCACTACCCCCTCCCCCCACAACTCTCCCTCCCCCCTCCCCCCTCCTCTCCAGGTAAACACCAAACCATTGAGTGTGTCCATAATGCTGCAAACCATCTTTCAAGACAAACCATAATTAAAAAAAAAACTTTCAATTTCAAAATTATTTTTGAAATGGGAAATTTATTTTTTAAAGGGAGTTGGCAAGGTTTCCATTCTTTGGTGAGATAAGAAGATAAGAGATTAAATGGGTGGATAACACACATACAGTAAACTATATAGAGAGGAATTATTTTCAGTAGAGCTTGATAAAACTTTCTATATACCTGTGTAACCACCATACAGATTAAAATAGAGTATTTCTATCCATCTTTTCTGCCTCATCCTCATCAATTCCCCACCCTTGACATAACACATTCTGATGTCTATCACCACCAATTAAGTTTTCCTACTCTGGAACTTCACACAACTGCAGTATGTATTTTTTGGTGTCTGGCTACTTTTGCTTTGAGTAATGTATTTTTTGGGTCATTCATGTTTTCTGTGCAGTAGTGACATTTTTTTTTTTTAATTGCTACTTGCTATTTATTTGACTATACCACAATTTATGCATCCATTCTTCTGTTGATAACTGAGTTGTTTCTATCATTGGGCAATTGCATATACACCTTTTATGTATACTTTGGTTCATATTTTTTGGTGAACAAATGTACTCACTTCTTTTAGGTCTAACACTATAGTTGATATTGATGATGTATAGGGTAGGTCCACATTTAGGTTTAGTAGATACAACCAAATAGTTATCCCATGTGTTTGTACTAATTTATATTCTCAATATTTGAGATTTTTGGTTGTATTACATCCTTACCAAAACTTGGTGCTAAAGTATTTTTGTTAATTTTAGTCTATTTTCTTAGATGAGTGCTGGTCTCTGTTCATTTGCCTATTAGAAACTTGAACATCCAGTTCTACAAAGTACCTGTTTAAATCCCTTGCCCTTTTTGAAAATAGAATTATTTGACTTTTTCTTATTGGGAAAACCATTTGAACAGACACTTCACAAAGGAATTTATGCAAAGAGCTAATAAGCCTGCAAGAACATGGTATTTTCTTTAATCAACCTCAGAAAATAGAACAAAGATATGTCTTGAATAAGTCTTCACTACAGCTTGCTGTTGGTCTCGTCATCTGTTTGCTAGAATTCCATTTGAAAGCGTTTTTTTTGAGCTGGAGAGTAGGTGGTTGTGAGCATGTCTTCACGCAATTTCCAGGTTCTAGAAAATGCTCTCCCAGCACTCCTCTGCTCTGCCAAGATGGCAACTTCCTCTTAAGTCTACTTGTGGTTTTCCTGGTATTTGTAACTGTGACAGATTAGATGTAAAACTGAGATCTTCAGGAGGCAGGGGTCTGCTTTTCCCCACTCCTACTTAAAGGAGTGTCTTGTATAACCAGGCACAAGAGATTTTGTTATTAACCGTTGACACCAGCATTCCTTTGTTTCAAAGGAACACTTGGGCTAGTGGTTGGTATAGAAGGGTTGTGTGTTGATAAAAGCTAAAATTTAAGGAGGTTTGCAGGAGACCAAGGGCAGAGTGGGGAAGAGAAGTGAGCGTGACGGAGCCTTTGGGGGTGTTGCCAAGGCGCTGTGAGACATGATATCCACTGTTGCTTTGAAAAGTGCTGACATGGCAAATTGCCTTATTGTTCATCTATATTTGGTGCTGCTTCCTGTGGGAGCGTTATACAGCCCCACATGCAGAACTCAGGCTTGGCCGTGGGACTAGCTTTGGTCCATAAGCTGTGAGTGAAAAATTGATGTGCGTCATCTTCTAAGCAAAAGCTTTAAGAGTCAGTGAGTGATTCCCTCTTCCTTGATGATGGGCCGTGTTCCAGACAGCAAGTGCTCTCTCAGCCTGTGCCTGCAGAGAAGACCACGGGACAGAGCCAGAGCCAGCACGATGGACATGCAGGAGGAATAGACACCCTCTTAGTGGAATCCCTAAGCTTGGGAGGTCATTTATGAATTTAGTCTTTCCTGACTGATTCAGCTGCGGGCTGCTTTATACATTCTCCTTTATTCCCTAGGCCTCTATGCAAGCAAATCTCTAGCAAATTCTGCTCTGCTCACAAGTACTTTGCATGAGTAGTTTTTGTTGTTGAGTGAAGGAAGGGAATGCATTTGGATCGGAGATAACACTTGCTGAGCCAGAAGAAAAAGGGTGGTCTAGAATGCTAATGTTGGGCTTTTTTGGGAATAGAGGAGATTATGGTGTTCAATCATGAATCTATGTCTCTAATTTACTAATGTGAATTTAGAATGACCTGGGCCTGAGAAACAGATTAAAGTTTGGAGACTCCCTCAAGCATCAGCAAACTGGGGGCGAGGAGTACTTATCTGATCCTGGGGTGATGACTAATGTCTTGGGGTAATTCTTGTCATGGCACTGTCTATAGGCACTAAGGGATAGATGACACTCGCATGGGTCACTCCTGGTTGGGGAGATACAAATTCCCAATGTCAATTTTTAGTGCTTCATTTGACAAAATATTTTTATTTTCTTTATGCTGACCTATTTTTCTGGGTTTTACTCTTGATCCTTTCTTTTGCAGAACTAGGATCTTAGAAACTTTTTACATTCTGACCAGTAGCTTGGCTCTTACCTTTCCCAGCCCAAGTGAGCTCACTGAAGGTTTAAGAAGGGCTTTTTGGTCTGCAGTTATTGTGTTTATAAGTTTTGTTTCATATCCTCTAGATCAGAGGAAGTTCTCTCCTCTGGTTCTCCAATCAGTTTTGCCATCTCTGGGTGCCATGACCCTAATAATTAGTCACACCGAGAAGGCAAGTGGTATTTACAGCTCCTTACCTTGGAAACTTGCATCTAGGTCTCCTGCAAAGAAATCTAGGTTGGGATTCAAAGTCGTTGACGACCTCATCTCCCAGGATCACTGATTAGGAACAGGCTGTTCCCTGAAGACAATTTCCATGTCTACGGTAGGCTTTGAACAGAACTAATACAGTTTAGAAATGCAAATGGCTTTAATTTGAGTAAAGTGAGTGACAGGCTAAGCTGGATTCTTTTTACCAGTTGCTTCCTGCCACAATCTTTCAGGCAGATGTTTTGGACAAAAGGAGAATGCCAAGTTCACATCATGAGGATAAGGGTCACAGTGCCAGCTTTGCTAAAACCCCACTAAGAAATTCTTCTCAGTGCAGTGTGAGCCGAGAACAGTGGGAGGAGCTTACCCTGCAGACGGGAGATGCTCCCTCAGCTCCCATTGTAGTTTTTAGTATAAATGACGAAAAGAAAAAACATTGAAGAAAGCTGGTATTAGTACAAGCTCTTTAAGCACTACTAAGTGATTTCATTTACATCATTAAAAAAATTACACTCCTTGTCTGTCCATAAAAAAGAAGGAGTGAAGGGTGAACACCCAGGCAAGAATGCCCCTACACTTGAGGTCTTCCCTTAGTAATTTTTCATCTGCTAACCCCCCAAACCTACTTCCTCCAGGCTATAAACCCCTTTCCTCCTTGTGTTTGGTATTGATTTCAGTTGGTTCTGAGGTCTCTTGCACCCTATTGCAGTAGTTCCAGAATTAAATCTGTTTTTACTAGGTTCTGGTTTTCTTTAACTGTCAATAGCAATGCTATTAAGGATAGCTGACGTCTGTATGACACATGCAGTTTGTAAAGCATTTCCATAACCGCTGTCTAATTTGAGCCACACAACCACACTGTGCAGCAGGGATGAGCAATCTCACTTTTTCAGAAGGGGATACATGGTCTGTCTGTCCATGTTGGCTTGCCTATGGATGCTCATCAGGTAAGGTGTGTAAGTCAGATTGGAACAGTCTCTCTCCAAACCCTTTATCCTTTCAACTCCATCTCAAACAACGAGACTTCTAAAAAATTGCCCGAGGACTAGGGGCAAGGGTGGCCTCTGGAAATTTTAAGGGAAATGATGACAAACATGAAAAAGGCTAAGATCTTTGTCTGAGCTTTATAGTTTACGGCACCTTTTTACATATACAACCTTACCTGGAATTCTGGGAAGGAACCGTATCTTGCTGTTTTGCAAATGAAGAAAATAGTCTCAGGAATGAAGGAACATGGCCACAAGGATGAAGCTGACAGGTAGCTTGGTCCTGGGACTTTAGAACCCGTGCTCTATGAAACCATGCTCCTCTTGCTTTAAGGCTGATGCCTTAGATTAGAATGGAAGACCAAGTTTGAATAGATTTGAAAAACAAGAAAGTAAAACTGAAACAAGCAATGCAATAGTCTATTCTGGGTGTGGTGTGTGCTACTCAGAAACTTGTACTCTCTCTGGCCATTGTCCTTCACCTTCCTTCAGCCTCCTACTGTGTTGGCTTTTCTTCAATGTTCTTTCCAGCATCCTTGATGTTAAAAAGGATCAGCCCGTCTCTGGATCAGCCTGTCTCTGGTGACTTCCCCCTCACATTCCCAGACACACAAGCTTTTCTGATTCTAGGGTTTAATCTTTACATGCATTCTCATATTGGCTTTTAGAATCCATTTGACTTTATCTGCAACAGTATGAGATGAATGTATGAGGAAATAAATATACAAGTATGTGTTCTAACACTCCATAGTTGGGTCTTTTCCAACCAAACATCAGAGCAAACCCTAGTATGCGGGGTGCACACATGTTCCTAAATAACCACTGCATTGTACACAGAATATTCTTGTATTTGCATAGATGTATTTTGTAAAATATAGACAGAACTATAATCAGTATATTACCCAAGGAATAACACATAAAAAATCTATTTTTTCCCAAACAGAAGTCTCTTTATTTGTCTTATTAATAAAATATACCTACCATTAAAAAACCAAACAATACAGAAATGTATAAAAAAGAAAATGAAAGTTCTCTATGGTCTACTTCTCCAAGGGAATTATTAATAATAGTTTGCCAATATAATTTTAGCACTTAGGCTTTTTGATGTGTATAAATACACAGATGTGACTATTGTTACTTTCAATAGAAGTGAAATCATACACACTAGTCTGTAACTTAATTTTGAAATTTAACAATACAACAGTAAATTTTGCTTATCTTTATATATGTCTATGTATCCATAGAGTTATATATTTCTCTATATTTATATCTACATTTCTACATTCATATATAGAGGGTGCCAAAAAAAGTATACACATTTTCAGAAAGAAAAAAACTGTATTAAAATTATAATACTCAATATATACCAATAACAAAAGATGAATACAAGTCACATTTGACTTCTGCAATTACGAGAGGTGTTCAGAATGGCTACCATCAGTGTCCAGATGCTTTTAATTACAGTGAACTACTGCTTGAGCGATGCTGACCAAAGTGTCCACTTGTATTGTTGCACAAGCCTATTCAGTTTGCCGTGTGTCTCAGACTCATCACTAATGTGTGCAATTGTTAGGTGTTTTGGAGGTTCTGTTGCATACTCATGCCTCCATTGTCGCTGTACTTCCACAATGTTCTTGAATTTCAAATACCACTTCAAAATGGTCTTGTGCTCCTGGAATGACAACCAGGCTTCCACCATTTTCTTTGTCCTGTCTGTTGCATGGTGACACTAGCATTCATTTAGTTAAAGCCATCTTTTGAGTGATACATTGTTACTGTAATTCAATGTATTATAACTTTGAAAAGTAAATACATAGATAACATCTCTTAAAATGTGTATAGATTTTTTTTGGCACTCCCGGTATATTATATAGGTGTACTATAATTGATTTGACTAATCCTACATTGACAGACAGTTTGGGTGTTTTCAGTGTTTCACTATAAATACAATGATACAATACATATACTCTACATATACATCTGAACAATTATTCAGTTACTTCCCTAGGCAAAAATCCCATAAATAGAATTGCTAGGGCATTTCAGATTTTGACACTTATTGCCAAACCATCCTCCAAGAACGTTTGCCAATATGCAACTTCCATTAGTGAAATGCATGGGTTTCCTTCTCTACGCCCCACAACAGGGCTCAGTCTCATCAATCTTAGAAATCTTTTGAGGCAGAATTTTTAACTTAATGTAATTCTCCTCAAGCTCGAATATTTTCCCCTTCAGAAGATAATACAATTAAAAGTGTAAAAAAATAAAGTCAGTCATGGCAATAAATCTAAATATAATGTCAATTACAGCTATGCAGAATGTGCTTGAGATGGCCAACTACGAATCATAAAAAGTTGCTAGAAATATGCAGAGATGAGACGTTTTGAAAAATCTCTCATCTGATTAAACAGTGGCAGCAGTAGGGAAATCACAGAGCCCTGGCCATACGGCGTCACCAGCAAGCAGGAAGGTGCTGAGCTGTTTAGAATGGCGTCTTATGTGGTGCAAGTGACTACCTCTTCATCTGTCTGTCAGTCCACCCATCGTTCATTTCTGTTCGTCCGCATATCTGCCCATCCATCTGTTTATTATTCAATAAACACTTTTGTGTTCATTGTGTTTATTGAACCGACACGCTGTGTCAATTTCTGTGCCAGGTGTCCTCAGGGCCTAGCATCTCTCCATCTCTCAGTTCTGCACAGATCTGTCTGGCTTCATTCGGTAAACAAGGTGTGACCACAGGGAGGCCAAGTGACACTCATGGCTGGACCCACATCCTGTTGTCTTCACATAGCACCTAAAAAGATGCTCACCTTTCCCACTCTCATGCATCACCCCCAGGGAAAGGACTCATTAGCTTTTCTGGCATCGGGTATCTCTAATGGATTAATTTTCTATTGTTAAAGGATGGCGTGTTTTCATTGGCTAATCTGGGTCCTGTGCTCATTTCACAAAGAAATTGGGGAATTGTGATCCTAGTAGATAAAATTAGAAACAGCACCGTTTTCTAGGAGAGAGAGGTGGTGACAAGTATGTGGTACTTTTAATCAAAAAAGTAATGAGAATATTCTATAAAAAAATTTTTTTTTAATTTTTACTGTTGGCTAACTATTAGTTTATTTGCAGGTACTGGAGTTACAATATTCCTTTAAAAAAATTAATAACCAAGAAAAGGCACTGATCGGAATAAATAAAGCAATAACCAGTGATGGAAAGAGAACTGACTCTGGGTAGTGAGCACACAATGCAACACATAGATGATGTAATGTAGAATTGTACACCTGGAACCTAAGTAATTTTTTTTTTTTACAGGAGTCAAAAAATAGTTTATTACAAGTAGAACTACACTCCCAAGAAGTGAGAGCAGGCCCTAGTAAGAGAACGGCTCATGGGCCCCAATTATCGTGACCTTTGTGGTTTTATTCTTTATTTTATTTTTTATTTATTTTTATTTATTTATTTTTTACTTTTTTTTTTCTGTTAAATTTAATGGGGTGGCATTGGTTGATATTAGATACTTTCCCGATGTACAAGTCCACATCACATCACATCACCCATGCGTCGCATTATGTGCCCAGCTCCCAGAATCAGCTCCCTCTCCACCACCATATATCCGATGCCCACTCCCACCTCCCCCCCAAGCCCTCCCTCCCCCATCGTCCCCCCTCTCCAGGTAACCACCTAACTATTGAGTGTGTTCATAATGCTGGTGCCCTCTCCCACCTCCCTTCCCTCTCTCCTTCCCCCCTCCTCCCCTTCCCTCAGGCAGATGTGGTACATTTACACAATGGAATACTACTCAGCCATAAGAAATGATGAAATACAGTCATTTCTGGCAACATGGATGGACCTAGAGACCATCTTATTAAGGGAAATAAGTCAGAATGAAAGAATCCGGAAACATATGACCTCACTTATAAGTGGAATATAAAACTGAAAGTAACAAAGACACAGACCTATGAACACACTCAATAGCTTGGTGATTGCCTAAGTAATTTTTACCAATCAATGTCACCCCAATACCTTTAACAATTAAAAAAAAAGAAAGCCAATACACTTAATAATCATCATGAAAAAAACAAACAAACAAAAAAACAATAGCTAATTTTCCTAATCAAGGAGGGCTGAATCTCCCAATTTTAATATTAAAAAACTGGATTTAATATCTGTGTAAGGCCCATTATGTTTCGGATACTGTATATGCTTTGCATATGTTGTAGCTAATGTTTAATATAAGACTTGAAGCTGGTCTTACTTCCCTTAATTTGTTGCTAAAAAAAAAAAAAAGGCTCACAGAGTTCAAGTAATTTGCTCAAGACCACAAACTGGAAAATGGTCCAATAAGTGAAGACAAACCGTCCCTCTCTCTGTGTCCAGCGGAGGGCGTTGGCTGTGGTGTCCGGCAGCCCAGCTCCCGTATGACCCTCACCTTCCACCCCATACCCACCTGAGAGCCACCCTAGGACCAGTGCCCTGTGAAGGCTGCGTGTGTGGCCCGTGCCAGCTGGCTAAGGTCAGCTCTGTAGGTGGCAGTGTGAGTGGCTGAGCTGTGTGTGTATTTCCCTCTAGGAAGCAGCTACTACCTCATCATGACATTGGTTTGAATTGAAATGCCCACAATGGAGAATAAAATATACCTATTTTTTAAAAAAGTCACATAGCAGGTAAATAATATAGATTTAAACAGGGCAGATGGTGTGTGTGTGTAAATAATTTTTACTCCCAGCTTACCTTGTTGTGAACAAAAGGGTTGGAAACATGAAAAGGGGAAAAAGAAATGATCCCCTTTGCAATATAAATTGTTTACCTCTCTTTGTAATTCTTCTTTTTCCTCGGCATTTCCTCTCTCCACCCCTGTTGAAATAATTTTATTTTGCAAGCTAGTGTTTTTGTTATTCTTTGTGTTATTGGTGTTCCTGTGAATAATTGGGTCTATGTGAGAGAATGAAGGCATTGTCTGGACTCTCCCCATTTAATAGTTGGAAAGGATAGGATTTTTCTTCCCATTTATCATTCATGGTTTGCTGCTGTGAGTTCATAAAGCCACGGACTTTCAAAAAGTGGAAAATAACATTAGGGAAGTAAGCAGAGAAAGAATGCTCGCATTCTGAGAGAGAATTCCAACATCTGTTGCCCATTCACATGACACTGGCATAATCATTCTTCCGGTGGGTAAGACACAGAACATGAAGCAATAACTTCACTTTGAAAATCCTCTATGGCCTTGTGTGGGGTGAGCATCTTGGCAATGAGAGGCCGTCACATTTGCAAAGAAAGGGAAATGATCTAGAGAATGTGCCTGGCACCATCTCAAGGAGCTTGGTGCAGCCATACTGGGTGTGTGGACATCAGCTCACTTCCTCTGTCCTCCCCACAAGTAGGTTTCACAGCAATGAGATACCAGTGAAGAACACACGTGGAAAATTATAAATTTTTATATACTTAGAGTACATGAACTGCATATGCTACTGAAAACAAAACCGTTAGCCCTCTGAGAGAGTCCCTGGGCATGATGCCAGCTCCTTCATGAGCTTGGTGCCCACTTCCCATAGCACCATGAACATCCAGAATGGGACCCCCTTCTCCTTCCCAACTATGGGGCCTGGGGACCCTGATGTAGTATGTCAATGGCCAGTTTGGTCAATACCCTGGGCCTGAGCTCTGTTTTTCGCATCTTCTTTATATCTTTACTTTTTATCTGCCTGTTTTTGACTTTCAATTTCTCTTATTTGCATTTGGTGACCTAGATTCCAAACTAAACCGCTTCGCTCTCAACTTGTTCTGTGCTCAGACTAGGCTCTAATTCTGGAAGTCCCTCAGCTTAGGCAGCGATGCCTTACTCCAGAACTGTGAATAAACTGTGCCCTGTCCTTGACCCCTTTCCCTGCTTCATCTCGGTCAGATCAGTAGGAAGATAAGAGCCAATGCTCAGAAGTGCCCCACAGAGATGAGAGTCTTTGGCTCTGACTAGTTCCTAGTTTTTATGTCCATACTCTTTTCTCCATAGCCTGACCTCCTTGAGGTTTGTCCTCATGATTCATTTTCTTGTATTAAGTCTTGTCTTATATTTCAGGATTGATGTTTGGCACTGCCTCTGGCTGTAACTTCTTTTCCTTATCAGCTATGATTTGTTTTCCCACTATTCTGGGAAACCTCCTTCCCAGTTCAACTGAGCTTCCAGCCTCGATTCCTTGACACTTTCTCCAAGGGTAACATCAGTGACGGATTTGCCTAGATCGCAAAGACACCATTGTCTTCTCTTCTTTGTCCCTTGTTCTCTGTGCACTCATGTACAGCATCTATCAAACCTGGAATTAATTGTTCCTCCCTCTTTCCTAGCTACATCATTGAAATCTCTCTTTAGTACTCATTTATTTCACTTTATATTATCATTAGTAGTATATATGTTAATCATCGCACTGTGTTCCTTGTTTGTAAATGGAGATAATAACAGCGTCTTTTCCCCACCATTTCTTGAGCAGGATTATCGACATGTCCTTCAGGGAGGAAATTCCTCTTATCAAAAATGAACAAATAAATGAAGTCTATCAGGATATTTAAAGAGTTTCTCAATACTTTATCTCTAAGATAGTTCTATCACAATAGCATGAGGCTCACTCAGTAGGATATAGATTCACATATCTCATTAGTCAATCCACTCTATGATCTTGAAAGAACAAATTGAGCAAAAAGAAATATTTTTATGTATTGTTAATTTGGTGCACCTTAATGTGGTTTTGTAAATGTCTGCCTACCTTTAAGCAGTCATTCTATTTCATTCATTTTTAAAAATCATGTGTGAATCTTTACACAAGTTTTTATTGGTACCATTTATTTTGGTTTATTTTTCTAAGCCTATGGTTAGTCTCTGTTCTTAAATCTACACCATAAATGGCTTTCCTGAGAGCTTTAATTCTGACTTCAGTAGTCTTCTCAAATGGTGTCAATATAATGTCATGGGGCAGCAAAATTTATGGTCACATTAAATAAGAGTAGTTGAAAATAAATTAAATTTACAGCTTAATGTGGTAAAATAAAAAGTAAAATAGAAATAATTATCTGATAAATTTAAAATTGAAATACCTTTTAGTATGAGTTTAGACATTAGAGAATGAATAATTATTTTAAAAGATATTTTAGAAAATCAATGTAAAGTGTTGAAAATTTATCAGCATTCAAAGTTGTGACTTTCAGCATCTACTTTTTTTTTTTTTTTTTTTTAGATGCTACTTTTTTAAAGATTTGTTTTTATTGTTTTTTTTTCTGATAGAGAGAGAAAGAGACAGAGACAGAGACAGAGAGACAGAGAGAGAAGGGGGAGGGCCCTGAACAGTTTCCATAGTTGTACATCATCAGTTTTTGATAGTTTTACTCCATAGGTGGGCATAGGTCTGCTCAGGGCAGGAACTGGGCTGGAGCCTCCTGCTTGGGAGACATGCCCGCTTAAGCTGGGGGCCTCCTACATGGGAAGCACACCCAGGGCAGAAGCCAAACCGGGGACCTCCCACATGGGTAGCTCACCCCATTGAGAACCAAACTGGGGGCACATCCCGATTCAGCAAGTGGGTCTGCATGGGCTGGGGCCAGGATTCAGTCCTCAGACTCCGGGGCTGTCAGATGAGCGTTCAACCCACTGAGCCATCTGGTTTCCCAAAGTACTTTTTTCTTTTAGATGAAATTTAGAAATGTCATGCCATTTTTAGAAAAGTGGAAGTTAGCATAATTGTCTAAAGGAAAATTAAAAATTTAAAAGTGAAAGCATGAAAAATAAGAATAAATTTTGTAGCAATGTAAAAGATGCACAGAATTAGTGGAAAAGTAAAATTTATTCTGAAGAATGGATACAAATGCTTAAATCATTCATAAAAAGTTTGAATACTAGCTCATTGTGTTCACGAATCATCATTATATGAAGGCTTTGAGGACGCTAATTATTTTGGTCGATTTATTTTTGACAGATTTACTCTGTAACTGTCACCAACTGTCAGAAGAACATTTATGTCTTACCACAGAACTCAGCCTGGTGATAATCACAAGCAGGGTGTTAGGCCAGTGTAGATCTGATGTTATAAAGAGTTCAAAGGCCACCAGACTAGGTTCCAGGGAAAGTTCCATAGCTTCTCAGAACTCTGTTCCCCATCTGTGAGATAGAAAAAATGATGTGCAATGACATATTTGAAAATTATTTGGAAATTAAATGGAAAGCTTTGGACAAATGTACAGGAATATTATAATACAGTATTATTATTATCACCAGAGTGATTGAATCACACTTCAGTCTTTAAGTATAAGAAGCACATGATAGCAGCTGCTAATGGAAGCTTGGGATTCGCATACAGTACTGACAATAATCTCAATAGGATTTTTAAACTCTTGTCCAGCCTCTTGTCCTAGTTACTGTTCACTGTCAGTAGTTCAATAAATGTCTTCCATGAATCTTTCACTCAAATGCTTGATTAAATCATCAGCTCTTCAACTCCTTCTTTGATGCATTCATTGACTCATCCATGTATTGATTTGTTAAAAACACAGTGAATGCCCATTTTGGGCCAGACACTGTGGGAGGTGCTGTGGATTTAGGCATAACATAAATCATCTCTGTACTGAAGGAGCTCTTAACTATTGGGGGTGACAAATGAAGAAATAGAGAACTATGATGCAGCGTGGTGGTGCTTTGACAATGGCCACCACACAGCCCCTGAATGAGAGTGGCAGCACTTAATCCAGTGGCAATGATCAGAGAGGACTCTAGAGGAGATGACAACCAGACATCTGAACGAGGACACAAGGGGAGGTGAGGAGAGGAGCACGTGACCCTTCTAATAAGCCACGCCCCAAGATCTTGTGCCAGTCTAGTCTCAATGTGAGCTGAACTGAATTGAGCCTCCTTCAAGGCAAAAGTATTTTTCTAAGTGCTTACCAAGTGGTGCGTGGCATCTGAAGCGTGGGGGGCAGCTCTTCAGTTACTCAGCCCTTTTGCATGCTGCCCGGTTATAATAATAACTGCGTTCATTCTCCCAGCAGCACAGAAATATACCACACCTCAGGCTCGCTGTTCCAAAAGACATCAATGAGAAATGATCAGTGCTGCCTTCCCTGCTGTGTCTATTTTAAGTTCCAACATTCAAGAGACTCATTCTCTTTCACAATTGACAAAATGATCATTGAAAATAATGGGTTTTACTTTATTGATTTCAGAGAAAATACAGAAATGTAGAAACATTGAGTTAAAAAAACAACTCAATCAAATAAAATAAACTTTTTTCTCCTATGAAATGTTGTGTTTGAATCTGACATAGCTCATGGAATACTGACCCTATATTTGCTTATATTAAAAAGAGAAGAATTCACGTGACATTTCTTCTGCGCTGTGTGTAGTCATGTTGGAACTGGAGGCTGAAATATGTTCAGTAAATGTCATTGATGAGTAAGTGGCACGAAGGACCAGCAATGATGGGGACACTGGAGTTGAAACAATGGTAGTCAGACTTCAAGCTCATGAACATGAAGGAGGAAGGCAGCAAATATTTATTGAGCACTTATCTGAGGCTTCATAGGAGGGGTGCTGCTATCCACATTTCACAGATGAGACGCCCATGGCTCCAAAATGTAGAACTTCATCCTGGGTCATGAGTTTGTAATTATCAGGGCTGGAATTCAGCCTCACATCAGTCAGACTTTCACTGGGTTAAAAGAAGATGGAGTAGAGTAGAAACAAGTAAGTTAATGACAAGGAGCGAAAAGGCGTTTATTCCAAAGAGTCATAATCATTTTGGTTACAAGGGAGGCAAGTCCCCTTAAGGGTAATAGGAGGGGATGCCAGGGGCAAAATCTATGGTTCCTCTTGGCATCTGGTGGACTAAACTATGACGAACACTTGGATGTATTAAACATATTTATTTTACTAAAGAAAAATAACAAAAGGGAATCTTTTTCTAAGAACATGTTTTGATTTTGGATTGAAAACTGTGGTTACCATAGGACAGCTGTCTTTGTGATAGAAAGTCCGCAATAGATGAGCGATTTATCAAATTCCTACTCGCAAAGATGTGTGTGTGTGTGTGCATGCATGTGCACGTTTATATACACATGTGTACAAATGAGATAGTTCATCTATTCTCAAACAGTGCTACTACCTTCACAATGAAAACTTGACTAGTGAGTTTTCTTTCTCTGAGTCTTTGTTCCTTTGCTACTAATAAAACCTATGGGTTCACCATTCCTTTTAGTGAACTAACCCCTTACAATGCAGTGAAATTATTACTTTTCAGTCATATTGGATAACGACTCCATGAAGTTGTCCCTCAAGAGAGTTGTATTTTAACTGTTAACTTCTGGGGGCCATAACATAAAGCTATGGATCTCGAATGGCCCAAACCAAAAGAAGGAAGAAGTGACCTAATGGGAATAAAGGGGTCCGGTCTGGAAGCCCTCACATTGCAGTGGTGGCGATGGAGACGAACAGGAAGAATAGGGCATGACGAGGCTCCCCACTCTGGCCCCAAATCTCCCCAATACCTTTTAAAGCTCCAGAATGTCTACCATCGGAGATGAAATCTCTGAGACCTGAATATTCAAGTGCTGTTCGTGACAGTACCCCTTGGAGTGAAACTGGTTACATTTTAAGTTGTTCTCAGTGAAAATGTGATCATTAGACAGGGAGAAAGGCCAAAGAGCTCATGTCTGATTTTGCTACAGGCCAGCCCGGCCTCTAGAAGACTATTGAGACGGAGCCCGGCCAGTGTAACTGCCTTATTATAATCAGCAGTCCATTCAGCTTTGATATCCAGAGGGCTTCATCATCCTTTGGCTCTAGGAGTATCTTATTGGCTTCTTTGTGCCTATAAGAGATGGCTTTTAAAGGCTGTCTTCTAAAGATAGTTGTAGTGTGGTGTGCAGGGCAGGGCGTTCGGAGCCCCGCAATTTGGTCCAATAACGGGCTCTCCCACCTTCTGACAGCTTCACCTGCCTCTCCACTGTCCCCACCCCATGGCCAAGTTCAAATCCTTGTCACTTCTTTCCTGAACTTCTACTGGTTTCCCTGCCTCTGCTTGTTTACTCTCTGCGATAGCCAGTCCTTGTTGCTGAACAAACGACCCAGCCCACATAGCTTGTCATTTCACTGCCCTTCTTACATTTTTGTAACAGTTCCTCATCACCTAAAAAATAAACCTGAACCAGCAGAAGGCCCTTTGTGAGCTGGTTCATGCCTCCAAGCAGCCCTTCCCCCCCCGCTGTCTGCTGTCACGGACCGGGACGTGTGCAGTTCTGTGATAAGTTAGGCTGCGTGATGCCCCTGTGCCGTCTTTGCTGTGATTCCGCTGCAAAGCCTTGTTCACTCGCCTGCGGCCCTCCTCTTGCACAGCGATTCCGGCTTGATTAGTTCCTCTTTGCTTTTATACTGTACCTCGCTCGACCTCCCCCGGGGTCAGTCTTTTCCCTCGCCACACTGCACAGATCTGTTCACTGGGGTGCTTTGCCAACAGAGCTTCCTGAGGTGCCCACGAGCTCTCGGGTGAACAGAATATAACTTATGCCCTCCGTATGCATGAGGTGGGTGCCAACCTGCTGTTTGGTGCTCACTGAATGATGATCTTCAAGCTTTATTACCTCAAAAACCCTAATTTGTAAAAGAGGAATTATAATAGCACCAAGCTCCTGAAGTTGTGCTGAGGAAGAAATTAAAAAAATATGTGAAAAAGAACTTTTTAAACTGTAAACCATATAAAGCATCCTTGTTATTATTATGATGTTAATGTAGGTCCTGGGAATAAAGATTTGTCTTCATCTAATGAGCATTTAAGAGCCCCTAGGTCTGCTCAAAGTTAAGGATTGGACTTGGCCTAAGGATTCTTAATGTGCAATGTTTAGTGTAATTAAAAAAATTCTTACCTGCTGATTAGGCTCACACTGATTTTTAATTATCTTAGCTTCAGGGAAAAAAAGGGATACATTAAGGAATGAAAGCCTCCTAACAGCTTGTTATATAGCATTATTTGTTCACAACTACTAGCAAATGTACTTTGCCGAATGCTTCAAATCCAGCTTTTAAAGACTGAGCTGCAGCTAGTAATCATTTCATAAATATTAATGGAGAATATGCAAGTGGAAACTTAAATTAAAATGCTACCAAGTGGCTAGCAGGCAGCTGAAAATGAGCAGGACTCTCTAATCAGCAGAATTCATGGTTGTGTAACTTTTATCCTCCCATTAGAGTACAAAACAGAAGTTGATGTTTCTCCCACTTAAAAATCAGCTCATGCTGAAGGGAAAATGCAAATCAGTTCAATTACCGAAAGGTTCCAGAAACAGCTCCTCTTCCTGGTTGGTCTGCTCTCCCTGGTCCTGGTTGACTGCAAATGGCTGGACAGAGACTTCATGACTGACTGTGGTCTTTTCATTGGGTTGTTGGCCAAGATTTTGGGAAAGGAGAGAATAGGCAGTATTTTCCACTCATTCACCCTCAGTTTATCATTTTTAACTTCTGGAGCTTTTATGAATCTGTATTTCAACCAGTATGTTGAAAATATGTTTGATTTAGAAATTTCAAGCTGGGAGAGAAGAGTAAAGAGTCCTGATTAGCTGGGTCCAGAGTTGTTATAACATTTGTTTTCAGATTATTTTCAGTATCAGCATTAGACACCCTTTTCCCATATTATATCCATCCATCCATCCATCCATCCATCCATCCATCCATCCATCCATCCATCCATCTTTCACTGAGTACTTACTATGGACCAGGCCCGGTGCTAGGCATTGGGAATGAATAGTTGAATAAGACATGGTCCCCTGGTTTCTTCTTTCCATACATTTTGAAGTCTAATATGGGAACTATCTCATAGCTTTGTGAGGAGCTTGAAGGAGTGAATAGTACTGACAATAGTAAGCACTGTGTGATGGTAGGTGCAGGGCAATAATCGGGGATGATAATGGGTAAAGTGGAAAGAATCAGACCATCCTGGGCTTCATATGCTCATTTTTCTTATGAGAAAAGAGTAGTGATCGAACAAGGGCAAGAAGGAGAGGGGTGGTCATCCTTATGCTCCACAAGGCCCGCTGTGACTGCTGTATGGAGGATGGGTTTGAGGAGACGGGCTAGAAGGCACGCTACTAGTCCTAAGGTGACTAAATTAGACACGGAGGGAAGACAGTAGACAGAACAAGGAGGAAAGCATGCAGAAGGGAGGATGAGGGGGTAGTTGAGGTTTTTAGGAGCGGACATTGGTAGATATTGGAAATAAAAGGCGATGGGAGAAAACACGAACTCTCAGTTGATGCCTCGGTTTCTAGAAGAGGTGACGGGTGGAGAGTTGAGCCTTAAGTGAGACAATGCAAGTGAACAAGGGCACATTTGGTGGGAGGACTTTGAGTTCCCAGCCTTCCTGTGAGCTGCGTCACTAAGTCGGGATACAAGGAGATGGACTCAAACGCTGCCCAACCAGCAGGGCAGTTCGTGGCTGAGTCCGCTCCCCTTTCTGGACTTCCACTTCCTAACTCATAAAACGGGCACAGGTGCCAGCTGGATTCAGAGGCTTGTTGAGAAAGTGAACACAGGTAACGTCTGTGGAAGCACCGTGCTTGGGAGGACAGGACTCAGTATGTGCTGGGGGGTCTGAGTGTGAAGAGTGATGAACAGCACACACTGTACCAGTTGTTCAGTGTGGAAAACTTGCCCCAAAGGAAAAGAGTTATTCATGCACTTGTTCGTTCGTTCGTTCGTTCATTCATTCATTCATTCATCCATCCATCTACTTGGCAATAACGTGCTGAGGACTTTCTGTGGCTAGATAGTGTGTCAGGAGCTTTGACAGGGAGGAATTCACTGTGGTAAATAAGGATTCCTTTGGGTGCCTCTGTGTATCTGTGCTAAAACCATTGTCAGATTTACTCTGATCACATGTGGAACCTTGCTTAGTAACATGAGAATGCAGCAAAATGTCCTTCCGTATTTCAAAGGACCCAACTCCGTCCCTTCACGTAACCACCATGACAACAGAAGACAACACACTGGGTGGCTGCCAGTGAGCCACTAGTTCTCACTTTGAATAAAATCCATTGGTGGGCACCTTGTTATTAATGACAACAATAAGAATAATAACTAAAATCTATCAAGTACTTTCTAATGAATTGTATTTCACATCTATTTGTCAATGAATTCTAGGAGGTAGGCTCATTTTTCCTAGTTTACAGATAGATGAAAAATTTGGGGCTAAGAGAGGTTAAATATCTTGGTTAAAACATGAGGTCTGTCCAGAAAGTATCCAGCCATGCACTATGAAAACTGAAGGCGTTTGTGGCTGGATTTTTCTGGACAGCCCTCAGATATAACGAGTAAGCACTAGCGCTGGGACTGAAACTTGGGTCTGTGCGAGGGCAACTCCCATTCTATTGTTTCACGGTGCGTTGTAATTCAGTAAGATGTTAATGTAGCATATTGTGCATACTGTAATTTGTTTAGATGGTCATGTTATCTTGACCTCCCTAGTCTGACCCCATTTCCTTCTCTGCACATACATTTTGTACAGCATCTTTCTTAGCATATATCATATTGTGCTGTTGTTTAATTGACTTACTTCTCTGTCTCCCTTTCCACCATAAAAACTTTTCAGAGGCAGGGATTATGTCTTCTGGTCTTGCACTTGGCAAGTAACGAACAGGTAAACATGTTTGGGGAATCAATATGTGTTTACATAAATTACAGATCAAAGCTGTTTTCTAGCCATCATCAAATGGGTTCTGCTTTTGGTCAAACTAAAGACTTATGGAGACGATTATATTTTCATTAATTTAATATTACCTATTTAGGATTCAAAAGCTTCGCAAAAGCTATCTAGTCTGAAAAGCCTCTAACGCACAATTCATAATGCTTTCCTTTATGTTTCCACATCCCTGCCTGTATTGCTCGATCATTTATCTTACAGAATTGTAAATGTTGGTCTGTCTTATTTCACTTACTTGGAACTTAACTGCACTGACAGTGACCTCAGCAGACCGAGCTGCAACGGAGACCATGGTGCCTTCCCAGGGACCTCAGATGCTCCCGTCGAGGTGGTGGCCTGACAGCCACCTTCAGGTGAAAGCCTTTCCCCAGGGAAGGACATCCAAAGGGCTGGAAAAGGTGGTGGCTGGCTTCCTTCCTTCCCGAGAGGAGGAGGAGCCGGATGGTGTGGGCCACACCCATGAATCCAGACTTGCACTGTATCAAGACTGAGGCGAGCAGGCCAAGTGACTACACATCTGGAACCTCTGTCCCCTCTATGTCACATTTGCTACCTTGGTCAGACACCAATGTTTCTTACTGTAGAAAGTGAATTCTAGGGTGGTAATAGTGAAGATAAAAAGGATGTACTTGAGATGTACACACCCATGCCTCCTAGACATCCCTATAACACAACTCCTCCTCAAATATTCAGGAAGCCTCTGCTGAGTTAGAAACTGTGGAGTCCAGGGTGGGAAGCATGAATCCTGCTCCCTACCTATCACAGGAATAAATAAGTGAATAATATCCCTAGTGGCTTCTTATGGCATTTTCTTTCATGCTTTTGGCAGTCAGGGAAGAATTTCTTTACATTATCATCATGACGACCTTATAGAGTAGATCTTATGAACTCATCTAATGAGAAAACTATGGTTTTAGTGCGTTTTGATGGTGTACACCTACCCTGTTTCCCCGAAAATAAGACAGTGTCTTACCCTGTTTCCCCGAAAATAAGACAGTGTCTTATATTAATTTTTGCTCCCAAAGATGCGCTAGGTCTTATTTTCAGGGGGATGCCTTATACATATTTCAGCGAGAGGCAAAACTGTCAGTAGGTCTTATTTTCGGGCGATGTCTTACTTTCGGGGAAACACGGTAGTAACTGGTGGTGAGTGTGTATGTGATTCTGCCTCCTGTGCTTGGATCTACTACATCCAGCTTGGAAAGGAGTCAGGAGGACCGGACTAGGAGGGTGTTGTCTCAGGTGACTAGCCCCACGGAGGCAGCCCAAGAAGCTTGACTACACTTCCTTCTGATTTCTGCAACTGCTAAGAGCTGAGTCTGTCCTTCCTACCCCCCAGCTCTGTGAGTCACCTTCATGAAATTCAAAGACTCCCCGTGCAGCTGTGTGACTGCCTGTTGAATTTTAACACTCAAATGAGCAATGACTGGACGCCACCTTCTAGGCCTGAGGCAAGCCCTTAGGGTGTGATGATTGGCTGGCAGCTACAAATCTGTATGGCTTCAGCCTTGGGCTGCTCCCAGCACATCAGGGGATGCTAAGATCCAAACTGCATTTCAGGCTGAGGAATGAAATGCATTATTAAAGATAATTCTTCCAAAAGCAGAGGAGATTATCTCCGCATTAACACTTCTAATTTCATTCAGCCTTGATTAAACTTTTTCTTTCAGAAGGAGGAAATTGAAAGTGTGAAATACCAGGTGCGAGGAAAAGGTTCCAACAAATGTTGTTGACGGGGAAGCAGCTCTCTATAGCTTCTACGTGTGGCTGAGTGTTACACACTTCACTGTGCACACCAGGTGCACACCTCCCCTTTCACACTGTCAGCTGCAAGTCTAGCATTCTTTCCAGAGGGGGGTTTAAAAGGATGGAATATTGATTTTCAACACCATGTGGCTATTCCCTTGGTCCTCCAGGCTGGGCTCATTGCTGCAAGGCACCTGGCTTCTTCCCTCTGCCCTTTGAAATTGTAACCGTCTGGTTGCCTGCCCTTCTCCCTCATTCGTCACAGCTCCTCAAGGACAAGGACAATGATGTAAGTACCTTCATGTCTGCTGCACTGAACGTAATGCCCAGCACAGAGTAGAAACCCAATACCTCTTTGACAGATGAAATGACTGAAGGGCTGCTCAGCCTGAGTAGCTTCTATTTTCATTTATCAGCATTCCTATATCAAGCCTTTGTGCTGCAAAACAGTTGACATGTTTCTTGGTCTGAGAGCACCATGTTTCCACAAAGCACTGGGGTGTGGATGGATGGTGGAGTGGAGGTTAAGAGAAAGAAAGAAGGAGCATAATAACAAATAGCAAACTTCTATCTCCCGAAGTTCAGAAGGAAAGGTGCATGTCAGATCTCCTTTCCCGAGTGAAATTCTTGGCTGGCTTTTTCCTGAAGTCAAGCTCAAAAGGAGCTTTACACAAAAGAGGTGTTTTTCTTCCTGGGGCTGGAAAATTAATTTCGATGTTAATCTTGCTACTTGGAATGTGCTCCCCCACCCTTTTCCACCTGGCAAAAAATATACTCTTTATCTTTCCTACCCCAGCTCAAATGTCAGCTTTTCCAATAATGATCATCATAGCTGATAACTGAACTGTATGAACTCTGGCATGGGGCTGTGCTAAGTGTTTTACAGAAATCACGCCATTGGCTGTTCACAAATCACCCTCAGAGCAGAACTATTATTTATCATAAACTTATAGACAAGGAAGCAAAAATCTACAGAGGTGACATAATTGCCCAAGTCAAACACTGAATAGTGGGTCACAGATTTGAATTCAAGAGACCGAATTCAGCTGCACTTTATCTGTGAGGACACAGTGGCTCTCTTGGAGGTCTTCTGTGAATCTCTCCAGAAAGACATCCCTTCCCTTTATGAAGGCCCAGCTCCTGCCCTGACCACCTCTTAATCCTCACCCCTCAGACTCTACTATAGCCTCTTAACTTTTCCCCAGGGCTCCAAGCTCAGAACTTGCCACGACACCTCAAATACTAATGCCAGCTCAATCTTCTGGAAACAGTCTCTTCTTCTGTCACCCTTTGTACCTTAAACTCCCCAGTTCTTTGGTCGCTGCCCTT
Source organism: Craseonycteris thonglongyai (assembly GCA_004027555.1). NCBI lineage: Eukaryota > Metazoa > Chordata > Mammalia > Chiroptera > Craseonycteridae > Craseonycteris > Craseonycteris thonglongyai. The sequence goes on from PVKE010003203.1 coordinate 50,988, forward strand.
GGAGTTTCTTTTGATCTGCTGTGCCTCATCTCTGCTGACCAAATATCTTCCTCATCCTCTCACTTTTAATTCCCTCAACATGGCTCTCCATTGAGAAGGGAGTGTCTACATCTTGTGTTCACTGTGCCTAATAGTGACAAGCATGAACCACACATGCACTTAGCATTGTGTTAAAAACAGTGATGACCAGTGTATTTTATTTGTTATTAATTCTTTGGATGACATTATTCTGTATGTTATATTCATGCATTCCACTGAAACATTGATACGAAACAGTAGGATTGAAGGTGTCAACCTCCCACCCAACCCTAACTTTTCTGACAAGTGATGCTGATGAATCCAGAAAAGTGCTGCAGGCTAGTCTGCTTTTCTTAAGTCACATTTCCTTCCTGAAAGCAGCTTTTACATAGAATCTCACATTAGATAGATGTCTGTGAGGTACTCAAGATAAACGCATCAGCATGTAAGTCACGTCAAATGTACCTCAGGACATCGTACCTGTGAGATTTGGAAAACTAAAGCAAGAGAGACATTGAGGTTCTGTTTAGCGGTTTCCACTGCAGACAAGCGGTAAACATCCCTGAGATTAGTGTCAACTCTCCCCACGTTGAGAAATAAATGAATAAAATGATTCCTTTCTCCCTTAATGAAGAGAACCTTATATCTTGCACAGGTGCATAAACACCGCTCCCCCCAACCCCCTCCATATCAGATATATTGTGTAAGCTAATCTTTTTCTGTAAATATTACTGCCATAGAAGACAATACAGGGGACCATGCAATAATGGGTAAGAAAGATGATTATCTATTGCTCTGAGCAGCACTTCAACTCCCCACACTTCAGTAATTTTTGATCAGAAAAGTGGATTCAGTAATAATTTATTTTATTGGATTGCTGTAAATCCAACCTAATGCATCGAATGCATGTAATATCTTATTGCAGTTACTAATACATATTGACCACTATTGTTACTCTGGAGGTAGAACTGAATTGGGAGAAACAAGACCCAAGTCTCATCTCTGCTAACCCTTCAAAGGGCCTTGGCAGAATCACTTAATCTCACTGGACCTCAAACTTGCCCCCTCCCCCGAAATCTGGGCCCTGCCTGGAGGCGTGGTTTCATGTCATGCTATTCTGTGCATCACTTTGGGTTTTCCAGCCACTGAAGATGTTCCCAGTCTATCCCTGTTACCCCGCCACGAGTCTACTCCCCCCACTCCCACCGCGCTCACTCTGGTGTGGGCACGCATGTGCACCCACATGCACACTCAGAGCTCCCCGCACTGGTGCCATGGCCTGTGCTGTCCTCTGTGCCTCGCCTTCACCTGGCTGACTCCTCTGCTTGGGTGGCACTTCTCAGAAGGGCTCAGTGACTTCCGGGTCTGATTAGAAGCCCTTCCCGGGGGTCGATTGCACGCACGACCCAGCATCCGCATCACGGCCTCTTTCAATGTCTGAGTCTTCCGGCAGACGGGAGCGACCCAGGACAGAGCTTGGAGCTTAGTAAAGCTCCCGATGTCTGGCACATCCTGAACACACAGCACGAGCGTCATAGATGTTTGTCGAAACATTGGCTGCACGGAAAAGCCATACATTTCCCATTTATCAAAACTATGGGGGAAAGTTGGTGTTTTGGGGCTGAGGTGTGGCAGTAGTGACAGTGGATGATGATGAAAACAACGTATCGGGCCTTTAATCAGCATATACCAGCCCCCAGCCCTTGAGAAACATGGGCCTAGATTCTTAATTCCATGTTAGTATCCATGAAGGTCACATGGGGACCAAAGGGTGGGAAAGGAGAGTCAGAAGCATTTCCCACCTTTCGGAAGCCTGGTGGAATTGATACTTATTCACGAAGAGTCTATCTGAACCGTGGCTGTTCAGCCCGCAGCCTCAGGGGAGCATGGATGGCTCTGAATGTGGCCTAACATAAGTATGTAAACTTTCTGAAAGCTTTATGAGATTTGTTGTTTTTAGCTCATCATTTATCATTAGTGTTAGTGTGTGTTACATGTGGCCCAAGATAATTCTTCTTCCAATGTGGCCCAGGGGAGCCAGAAGGATGGACACCCCTGATCTAAACTAGGTCAATTTCATGTTTGTCGCCTTTTGGTGAAATGTATTATTTTGAGGTGGGCACACTTACTCTTCATGTTGACCAGATGTTCTGATGACAGTGAGTTTTGTCTTTAGTCATCGTAGAATGATAATACCAATGAGTTATCTTTACACATGCACTTTTATAGGTACACAAAGTCATTAGACACATGACAAAGAGTGGGATGAATTTAGCCAAGTGTCTATTTGGAAGTTAAAAGTAGGAGGTGCCTGCAAAAAAGATGGCGGCCATTGTACTCCTTTTCTGGCACTTTTGGGAGCTTGGCATTTTCTAGTAGTTTTCTAGCCTCCCACAACAGAGGACCACAAACTGGTTCAAACAGCTAGAGTTTATCTCTCACAGCTGTGGAGTCTAGGGGTCAGTAAGACTGGTTCCTCCTGAGGCTGTGAGGAAGAACTGTTCTGGGCCCCTGACTTATAGGTGGCTGCCAGCTCCCCATGCTCCTTCAACTCAGCTTATCTCTCTGAGGTTCTGTGTCTGAGTTCCCCTTATTAGAAAGTCACCAGTCATACTGGGTGAGGACCCACCCTGATGACCTCACTTTAACTGTGTGCACTCTCTCTCCCACCAGGGTCAGGGTGTTAAGACATCAGCATATGAATTTGGGGAGGGGCACAATTCTACCATAGCACTTGGGGACATCCCAGACCTGGGGTCTGGTGGCCTCCTGCATGGTGTTGGTATTTTCATTGTTCCCCCCTCCCCCCACCCGGCTTGGTTCCTTCCTCATGAATTTACAGAGAGGCACATGGATAACATTTTCTGAATTCTAACTCTTTCTTTTGCTGCTGCAAGCTGTTATTCTCTTTGGTTTCTCCTTTCATCAACCTGGCTGCCAACCAACATCTAAAAAAAAAAAAGAAACAGAGTAGCAAGCTGAGTTCCTGCCTTGGGTCGATGGGGGTTTATTGATATTCCAGCATGGTTTGCTCTGCGATTTATGCTCTGCAGTTTGAACCACAGGCCCGAGGGGAAAAGAGATAGTGAAAGAGGGGATTTTTCCATCACTTTATATGCAGTAAGTGAATCTCAATTTCCTGCCATGTTATTTCAGAGTCCTTAAATAGCCTTTTCTCTGCCTGGACATGAGAAATGACCAAAACTCTCCATTCTTCAGGGTGAGCTACGAGTCCTGTCACATCTCTAACCCGAACGACCCCTTAATAATGTGAGTGCACCTTTGGACATAGGCACCCCTCTGATTTGGGGTGACGAAAGGGTGCCTGTGTTGGGACCTGAAATGATGAGAAACCTCATTGTTCCCCTAGCTCAAGGGCAGGAACTGCACCAGCACCTGCAGCCTGGCTTCCCACAGTGGGGGCACAAACTGGAGAACAGTGGGAGAATTGAGTTTGCTTATTTAGAATGCAGATCTCTGCTCAGGGCAGGCCATTTAAGACAATGCCCACCCCAACAGGGGTGCTGAGCTCTGCAGGCCTAGATTGGGAACAGGGAGAAGTGTACAATGGCAGGGCTGGAGGGGAACTTAGGGACCGCTTTATATGAGGAAAGAGCCAAGGCCCACGCCAGGTTTTTAACGTGCCTCGGTTTCATAATAATACAAAAAACCAGGCCATTATTTGTAATGAATAAAGTAACTTCTAACGTTCTATTTCTGGTGGAGTATAGAAATCACCAGAGGTAGTCTGTTCAGAGAGAAAGACAGAGAGGAAAAGGGACAGGAGGACAGAGATGCAGAAAAAGGGCGATAACCTGGTGGATGTTTTCAGTGTGGTCTCTGGGCTCACGGAATGCCAACGCTTTTGCTGGATGACCGTCCAAATGGTTTGAGTTAGTCTTGAGAGCTCATGGGAAAGAGGAGGTGAAGTTGCAGAAGTGTTCTGCTCTGGAAGTGCAGGCAGTTTGTGTCTGGGCCTTGAGGCTTGCACAGTGACAATGCTTAACAGTGACCACTTCAGATGTGCCGGGTGTCCTCCCAGGGGCGAAGGGGAGGCTTACTATATGCTGATTTGTGCTTGTTGGAAAGAGTCCCTGGCTGGGAATCCTGGGTCCAGGTTGAATTTGCCTTGTCTACCTTGCTAGGGGCCCCTTGAGCTACTCAAGTATCTTCGAGTCAAGACTTGAACTCAGGCCTCTTTGCTGTGAGCCTGTGGCTGTGTTTATGTCATCTTTTCTTTTGCTGCCAGTGGGACCACAGATTTTCTTAGGTCCTGTGAATTCCTGGGTATTGGAAGTCTGTCTTATTCACCTGTGGTTTTGTCTGGTGACTTGCTGAAGAGATGACAGAGGAATTTCACAACCTTCCAAATCCTTATTTTTTGATCTGTGCCCTTAGGACGCACTTAACATTTGTAGTCAACATATAAAGACCATGTTCTTCAACAAATCCCTTATCATCAACTCAGCTGGACTGTTCCAGGGCTACTAAAATATCCCTTCTCCTGTTGGCTTTCTTTCTGCCACAATTACTCATCGAGTACCCGCTGTGAGTAGGCACTGTGCACTCCTCATGCTGGTCCACGCCGTGAGGCTCAATCTGGTGTGCAGTGTTTCACCTAAATCCACCCACCAGGCCACGCCCTTGAACAAAACTTCAGTGGCTCCTCTACCTAAAAATTAAACCCCAAGCCCTTTGACAGGGAAGGGTCTACAGGCTCTTGACCCTGTGGCTGCTGAGTGGGGCTGGAAGGAGACAGGTCACAGAGAGCCGTGTGTGCCCGGCTGAGAAACAAGACCTGGGGTGCAAATGAGAGTTTGTAAAGAGAGAGATTGGGCTACTGATCTGTAAAGACTCCATATTATTTTGCTATTTGATGCATCTCATAAGCCTTGTACCATGATATTCAGCACCACAGCCATGAGGTGTATTGTCACTAAACTCCTGCTTTGTGCACACATCAATTCTGTTACTGTAGCCGTAGCACCGTAATAGATGGAGGCAAACACCAAAGAAATATATGTCATGGTTCTTATTTTCTAGCAATGTCTGGTCATGGTGATTATGAGATCGGCCATTGTTGCTTTCGACATTTATTTATTCAGAGCCTATTTACTGGGTGCTACAGCTCTGAATGATAATCACACGGCCATGGATTCAGAAATCAGCATGGATGCAAATCCTGACTGTGTCACTTACTGGGTGATCGCAGGCAAGCCACTTGGGCCTGCACTTTTCCTTTATAAAATCAGGGTACTATTTAGCTCCTAGTGTTGTGCTGAGAAGTGAAAGAGCCATGCCTGTGCCCAGGTAAGCACTCAGGACTCTGGCGTCTTGCATTAGTCTGCGATGGAGTGTGGTATTAGGGGCATGACAATGACTAGGTGGGCGTGCTTTGCACTGCCAAGGGGCAAAAAATAAAGGAGGGCCTAAATGAAGTAACTGCTGTTGACACCAGCACTGCAGGAGAAATAGGAACAAAGCGAAGAGAGGGAATGACAGGCAGAGTCTACCTGGAGAGGGTCCCGGAGGGTCTCTCTGGAAGGATGACAGTTAAACTCCCGTTTGACAGATGCCATTGGAAGTGCCAGGGGGAGGGATTGCAGCTGAGGGGCTGGTGAGCGGAAACCTTCCCTGTAGGGAGGAGCCTGGACCGTTCTAACACCTGTCAGAGCTCCGAGTGTGCCTGGGTCGTAATCAGCACACGTGAGGGGTGGCGGCAGGTGAAGCGGAGAAGGTGCAGGACAGATGGCGCTGGGTCTTGCAGGCCCCAGGCAGGAGTTCAGATGTTACTCCCAGTGTGAGGGGCAAAGCACCAAAGTGACGCGATCTACGTGGCTGTGCTTAACATGTGACATTGGCTAAGCTAATGTGTCCCAGGCCTTTTGAATCATCAGGTGGTGAGTGTGCAGGTTCAAATTAGGCAGAAAACGAGGATGGGCTTTTTGGGCGTGAAAATGCTCTCATTTGTAGAACTACTGTGACAGGGAAATAGAAAGCTTCGGTCAGAGCGACCTCACAGTGCCATCCCGCTTCGGGGGCGGCACCTGCGGTGGTTTAGGCTGGGCAGGGCGTGGATTAATGCTCCGTGCATGCACTGGGAGCACTTAGTTTGCTATTTAGTGCTCCGGGCCCTGTGCCAGGCTCAGGACTGAGATAAATCAGACACACAGAGTTAATTACCTCACTGAACAGCTCGCTCCTCTGCCTCTGGAGGCCGAGTCATGGCAGATGTGACATGCTGTGTGACGGATGTGACAGTGGAAGGAAGTGGCTGAGAGTCCATGTAGGCATCGCGAAGGGACAGCTCTGCTCTCTGAAGAGCACAGAAAAGCGTGACAAAGGAGGTCAAGGGCAGTCAGCTTCTCCGTGTGCCTCTCCCCTCCATCTCGCTCGGCCAGATGGCTTTGCCCTCTTGCATTTCCTCAGAGGCCGGTGCTCTCTGGAGATGAGCCCTGGGCCCCCGTTACAAAGGGAGACAGGCTCTGGGAGTCTCCTGCGTTCTCCCACTCACGTGGACTATTTCACTCTGAATTGGGGTTATAAGGCCTTACGCTAAAGATGCCCGATTTTTAACCTTGAGAATTTTCAACCTGCAGTTAATAGTCACAAAAACAGAGGCCTGTAAGACGTTATTAAGACTACAAATATTGTTTTTACACATATGCGGCCTAATGGATCAGGCATATGTTAACTGATCTCGTTTATGATTCGTGCATTTCTGAATCCAGGCACTTGTGTGTCAGGCGTTGTGCTAGATTCTGCGCGGCTTCGGAAGGGCGGAGAGGCTGTCACCCAAGGACAGGCCTCAAACAGAATTCGGCTTCGGCCTCTGAGCCACGCAGTTTGGGTACCTCTGCTCTGTGGTCCATGAGACGGGCAGGAGGGCAGCTTGGGCAGAGTTGGGAGAGGCACCAGTTCAGGCTGTGGGTCGTGGGCAGGCTCGGCGGGCGGCCTCCTTCCTCGCCTGCCCCCTCCCACTCCGCCAAGCAGATCTGAAAGAAAGTGGAGTGAAACTCTGAGTTTAGGAGAGATTCTTATGTACCCAAGGTTAACCGAGGATTCTTCACGGTAATTGAAGTTCTTTTACAACGGGTGAGACGTCATCACAGCAACTGCTCACTTTGGTGAGTGCGCTCCGCGGTTTAAAAGATCCCAGGTCTCCACTCATTTCCCCTTTATGGCAGCTCTGCGTGCGGAGCTGAGGGGAGGCGTGGGGAGAGGCTCACGGGGATGCGGAGACTCTGCAAGTGATGGAGGGAGGGGGCCCCGTGGAAGGGCCTGTGGCAGAAGCCAGTATTGGAATGGGGGTCCCTTGTTCAAGTCCTTGGCCGGCCGTTGTGATCAATGTCATAAGTAAGCGTATCAGGACAATTCTGTCCTCCAGCGCATTTTGTGTGCAGGTCACTCATGGGTGGGTGGGGGCTGTGATCTCAGCTGGCCTCCCTCCCTGGGGGGGTAGCTCAGATGAGTTCCCTGGGTGGGCACAGGGCTTCTGTGCAGACAGAGGGGCCAGGGTGGTGAGCTGCGTGGACTGTGGCTTAGAGTTGTTCTGTCCGAACACAAGCTAAGGGTACTGTGAATCTAAGTCAAGCTCTAGAGCGGGCGTGTCCAACCTTGTGGCTTCCCTGGGTCACATGGAAAGAATTGTCTTGGGCCACACGTAAAATATACTAACACTAACGATAGCTGATGAGTTAAAGAAAATTGCAAAAGGAGTCTCAGAATGTTTCAAGAATTTGTGTTGAGTCACATTCAAAGCATCCTGCTTCATGTGGCCCGTGGGCTGTGGGTGGGACAAGCTTGCTCTAAAGTCACTGAGTATGAGGAACCTATGACATATAGTCAAGTATTTCAGGTTCATCCTAATGTTTGTCAAATATGCTTTTTTGACAAACAATTGCTTTGGCTCTTTGACCTTTTTTATAGAGACGATCTCACAGAAAGATGGGGACACGCTGGAGTCCATTTTCACAGTGACATATGGAGGTTTGAATCGAAAGGACTTCTCAGCTCTGGCGACATCTTATAATTCCCTGGAAAGCTTTTAAAAATCACCGAGCCCTACAGAAAGTATTTGAATATAACTGGTCAAATGAATGACCGTAACCAACACAGTTCTTGTTTAGAGCCAGGACTTGAGAGTGGATTAATATTTTTCTAATGTATTTTTTCACACTCCATACATACAGGTTAGAATATACTCAGTCCCAGAATGTTCTGGTCCTTGTGGGTGGGGCTCTTTGTCTCCTTTCAAGATGGAGAAACTGAGCTTCCCAGGGGTGTCATTCTGCTCAGTCCCTATCAGGAAATGAGACGGAAACCCGGGGGTCATTCTAACCCCTGTTGTTCCTCACTAGCCACATCTAACTGCTTACCAGGTCTTGCTGATGTCACTTCAGAAGCATCTTTTCCCAGAAACAAACCTGTTTTTTTCATCTAGTCTTTTAGAGCCTGGATCAACGCCTCTTTGGGGCTGCTTGTTATTTTTCCAGAAGAGACTCACAGAGTTTGAAAGATGATGTCTTTTCCCCGGATTCACAGATGATTTCAAAAATGATAATTACCTCTTCCATCTTCAGTATGATTCTATTTTGGAATTCTCTTCTTCTAATTACAAAAAATTTACCAACTCCTAGAGCTGTTTGAGTCTGAGTCATTTGTGTAACAAACTCAGCAAAGATGCCCGAATAAATGTCAGATGCAGGAGTCAGGCTCCCCCAGTCTCTTCTTGAGATCGAGCATCCCCATAAGATGCACAGGCCAGTTCTCCTGCCATACTTTTCAGATCACCTGTAGCAAGCAAAGCACATTGCATTTTGGGTAATCTCCCCTCCCCCTCCAAGTTTCTGTTTTAAATGCTTAGGAGAGCACCCAGCACTTATGTACGTTCCATCGAAATGATCTATTATTATTTTTTCTCTTCCCTGCATGCATTCTTTAGGGATTTCAAAATATGCATAAATTCTGCTCATCCTATGACTAAATCCCCTGGCTAGGTTGACCAGACATTGTCCCCTTTAAAAAGGACAGAAAATAACAGTACTGTCCCGTTTCAAATGGTACATCTGGTCAGCCTACTGACACCTTGACTTTATCTCAGTGAGAGTAGACCGATCAGAGTTTAGGCTGGGACTAGCTGTTGAAGGACTGGAGCGTCACACTAAAGACTTTGGACATTGTCACACACCACTGAGGAGGCAGCCCTGTTTCTGCCGAGGACTTCTGGTCCGCCTGTGTTTCACGGAGTGAGCACACCAGCTTGCCTCCTCCACCCCCAGCCTTCCTCTCTGGGTGTGATCATCCAGTTTTCAACCACAAAGCAGGGGATCCTTTTGATTCTTGCTTATTCACATTCTTTCGTCCAACTCATCCCACACCATCCATCACCCCTCGGAGGTTACCCCGCATCCACTTATCTCATTGCCCCTTCCTGGTCAGAGCTGCCTCATCTCTTCCCTGAGCTCCGGAAACCTTATCCTACTGGGATTTCCCCCCCATTCTAATCCTGCCTCCCAACTTCCCCTTCTCGTGCAGTAGCCAGGGATAGCTCCAAAATTGCCCATCCTAGCCTCTCGCCAAGCCACGCTGGTTAAAATACGATGTGGCTTCTCGCTCAATAGTTCTCCAGCATCTTCCTGTGGTCTTCAGGGTCACACCCACCTCAGCCCCCTCCCACAGCTTCATGCACATCCTCCTGTCTTCCTAGACATGACATGTTCCTCTCCTCTGAGGACTTTCACGTGTGCTTTTCTCTCTGCCACACATGCTGTTCTCACACTCTTGCACTTTAGATTTCTTTCCCGTCTTAGACCTCAGCACGTACGTGTGTCATCTACCAGGAAGGGCCTTCTTGAGTCTACTGCCCACCTCCCATGCCATCCTGCCCCTCTGGTTTCTGTTTTGCAGTGTCCATTTCTTTCCTTGGTAGCATTTATCAGTTTGCACTAGAGTATTTTTTTTTTTTAACAATTTATTCTCAATTTTCAGTACAATGTTTGCTGCATAGTAGGTGTTCAACATATATTTGTGGACGAAGTGACTTGCTCATGCATGTTGCTGAGAAGCAGATTTTGGTAACTCTGGATTATGGTACACAGTTGTCACCCATTCATTGGCTAATGATCCTTGAATCAGAATTTCTTTCTCAATAATTTAAGCTAAGAGAGATTGAGACTAGTCAATCGATGGTGACTATTGGACCCCTAATGCCTCCTACCCGTATTTTCCAGCGTATAAGACGACTGGGCGTATAAGACAACCCCCTAATTTTACAGTTAAAACATAGGTTTAGGCCTATATTCGCTGTATAAGACGACCCCCCACTTCCGAGGCTGTAGTCTTATACAGCGAATATAGGCCTAAACCTATGTTTTAACTGTAAAATTAGGGGGTCGTCTTATACGCCTGGTCGTCTTATACGCCGGAAAATACGGTAATCTTGAGGTGGGTGCCATTTGGGGATATTGCCAGCAGAAGAAGTTAGTCAAGAAAAAAGAAAGGGAGAAAAGGAGAAAAAGCAGTAATGAGAGTGGTTATTCAGGTTCCAAAGTTAGAGAGAATGTCATTGAACAGTGGCTCTTTTCTGCTCCCATTTGTAAAAGGTCTGTGGTCCTTCTGCTCTGTGTCTCATTGCTTCTTTTAAAAGACTGCTTTTTAATTCTAACCAGCTTGAGTGAGGTTGTGTTTCTCAAACTGAAAGGTATTAACTGAGACATTGAGGAAGGCCACCATGGCCACCGTCTGGAGGGAAATCTGGAGCAGGGAGCTACGGGTGGCGCTTGCCACGGATTAGGTGAGAGGCGATAAGACATGAGCTGAGAAAAGTAGAGGCGGTTGGAAGGGCTAGATTCAAAAGACATTCCATAGGTCAAATTGACGTGGCACCAATAGGCCGTGAAGGGTGAAGAGAATGCAGTCAAGGTGATGCCCAAGTTTCTAGCTTGAGTCACCCACAATGAGCTCTGTAAGCTGAGCTCCTGGAAGTGGGAGGAGAGGATGCTGGAGTGAAGAGAACTGACCTGAGCTTCCACGACTCCCCAAACAAGCCACTTCCGTCAGCCAGCCAGGCTGCGGGCCAAACCCCCGCTCCCTCCAGGGGTCTAGCAATGCCCGTCTCTAGAGAAAACTGTCTTCTTCACTCGCTGTCTTCAGTCCAAATCATTCTCATCCATTTTGATTTACTGACAGCCTCTTCATCTTTCAAGGTTTATTTCAAGTGTCTTCTCTGTCTGCGAGTCTTTCCCATACACCCGTGTCCTCTGACATTAGTGTTGCCCAGGGTTACCTGGTATTTAGAAGCAGGGGCTGTGGAAGGATGGAGAAGCGTTCTATGCACCCATATAGAACTTCCTATAGAACATATAGAACTTTAGGACTTGATCCACCATTCATATACTTGTGTGCCCTGAAGAGACAAGCTCTTTCTTGAGAGAACTCCTTATCTTAATTGCCCTTTGGATATACCCTGGGCCCAACTTTGCACAAAAATGGGTGATTCTCCATTTTCCCAAAAGTCTTGGATAGAACATTCTATAAACATTCACAAATGGATACTGACTCGTAGAATGACTCGGCTATTTGCTTGTTTGGGTTTGTTCTCCAATCCAGAATGGAGAGCAATGACAGGTCAGGCCAGCGAATTCAACCTTAGTCCTTGACTGCCTTATGAAAAGCTGGGATAACGGAAGTGATATTTATGAGGACCTATTTGAAGGGCACGCTATTTCTCTCTTCCTCTAGTGTGCTAATTTTTATTCTTGCATCAAGCTGTGCACTTGGACCATATGTTCTTAGTCCCCAGCAAAATTTTCATGCATTTTAATGTTATTTGCTTGGCTTACATCCAGGGATATTCTACATAATGGCTCTATGAAAATGATCACTCTCGGGATGTCTTTGAAGTAGTACACTTTAGGTCATTTAGTTCCCTCTGTAGGGAGCCTAGAGCAAGTCACTCTCTTGTAAAGATAAGGGCCAGGAACAACTTGGCTTCCCTTGAGGAGTGGGGGCAATTCTTCCTGCTTCATGGCAAGACCGCATCTTCCCTTATGACCATCACGAAGGTCAAAGCCAGGTCTGCAGGTGAATTGCAGGAGCCATGGCAGCTTCTGTGGCTTGCACACAGGCGGTGGCATGGGGACTGGATGCAGGTAACAGAGTGGAGGCTCAGGTGTGCTGGGCATGAGAACAGCCAGTAGGAAGCCTGACAGCTCCCTGGTCGCGTTCTCCAATACCCCGACCTGAAACCCCGTCTATTTTGATTCTGTTTTATGACCATGGCAAGTTACAACCATTCTGGGCCTTGGCTTATTGTCAAGTGAAGGCATGACAGCAAGCTTGTCCAACCTGTGGCCTGCGGGTCTCATGCGACTCAGGATGGCTTTGAATGTAGCCCAACACAAATTTGTAAACTTTCTTAAACTATGATAAGATTATTATTTTTTTAGCTCATCAGCTGTTGTTAATGTTAGTATATTTTATGTGTGACCCAAGACAATTCTTCTTCCAATGTGTCCCAGGGAAGCCAAAAGGTAGGACACCCCGGCATTATAGTAGAGGCTGTCTAATTAGAGGCTTATTTGAGGTGTCGGTCCTCGAACCATGTTTGAGTGACTACTGCCTTCTCATTTCCTCTGCTCCTGTCCTTTACTCTTCCTCCTACCTCACCTGTTCTGGAACAATCCACAGGTGCCTCTCAGCTATGCTGGCAGCTCCTAGGCGAAAGGGATAGCTGAGGAGTTCTCAAACTTAGCCACAGGCTAGAATTACCTGGGGAGTTCTGAAAAATTATCATGCCCCAACTGTACCCTTTACCAAATAAACCAGTCTCTGGGGTGAGGCCAGGTATGCTTATTTTTAAAAATGTTCCAGGTGCTTAAAATGTGTAGGCAAATTTGTGAATCAGTAATCCTCTGACTGTCAGTTTGAAACAGTTGAGCATCTCTTTTGGAAGTTCAGGGTGAGGCCTGGGAGTCTGCATTTCTGTAAAACTTCCAGGTGATCTGATACTGTTGGTTATGGAATCACACACCGAGTAGCAAGGGGAAGACACAGATTTGAGGAGTACTGTCAAGGAGGAAGTGATAAGTGAAATGCGCCATGACCTACACGTATGTTCTGCTACTCCAACCTGTTGACAAAGTTAAGTCTGGTCTGAGGCCCTGAGTTCCAGGGACCATGATGCCCAAGCATGGGCTCCATCTTTCCTGCCACCTCTTGTGGCGTCTCGGGAGTTTTGTCCGTGGCTAGGCACCTATGTGATCACCGACATGCACACGTGTTTAACGAGGCCTGAGCAGCTTGGAGGTGTGGTCACCTTCCTGTCTCCAGTGCATGGGTCACATAGGTGTCTGTGAGATGATGACTGTGGAGGACAGGCACGTGCGTCTCAGAGGGAAAAAGGCTAGAGGACAATAGTAGTTGTCCTCTATTGCCGTCGAGTGAGATGCTACAGCCCTGCTTCAGAGGCGGTTTCCTGAAGGAAAGTGAATTCCGTGGAACACTGCAGTGACATCCAGCCCTAACAGTGTCTGAGTGCTGCCTATGTCATCCTGCTATGTCGTCCTTCCTGCGTCATCTTTCCTATGCCACCCTGCGTACGCTGCATGTCACACTGCCTACGTCTCGCTGCCTACATCATCCTGCCTCAGGACATTTCTCCTGCCTGGAGTCCTGCTCAGCTCTCACCGGGGTCACTGCTTCGCATCTTTCAAGGCTCAACTCAGGAAATCTGTTCTTGTCTTAAGCTCTGCTTAAGCTCGCTCCACTCTGTGCTATCATGACTCTGGAACAACTTCTAGCGCAGACTCATTCTTACTAGATCACTGGTGTGTCTACATGTCTGTAGGTCGGCAGCACTCAGCACGTTGCCCCTTACAGAATTCAGTGAACAGAGCTAAATGAAATAAAATGAATGGTTCCCACAAACCTCCCTTAGTGTCTCCCGGTCCATAAAGTAATAATTAGGACAGCACAAAATAGCTTATTGTTGGATAGCACTGTGATAACCAGAGTCCTCAATCCTAGTTTCCTCTGTAATTGGAAGCTATTAACAGAAATGAGGCTCCACAGTAGTTGTCAGCCTCCAACCTGGGCCGAGGAGGTGGTAGGCAGTCTGTGTGAGAACCCCAGCTCAGAAAGCTCTCTGCCCCCCATGCGGGGCCCTGGGCTGCAGATGGTCTCAGGCACTTCGATGGACGGTTTGCCAAAGGAGACTGTGCGCTCCTTGCTAAGTGGGAGGTGCCCCGCTGGCTTGTTAGGCGCGACTCATTTCTGGTGAACTTGGAGCTCCTCGTTAACGCTCCTATCTTACAGGAAAGTGACATTTGCTATTATGTGACTCAAAGCACGCTGGTTAATTACTGTATTTTTAGCTGATCCATAGCATCCATTTTTAGAACATTCAGAAAAAGATGTCATGTCTCTGAAGACATGTCTAGGTAACGAAACTCAGAGCAGTCACATGAGCGTTTCCTTTTCTTTCTTTTTTTCTTTCCTCCCTCCCTCCTTCCTTTCCTCCCTCCCTCTCTCCCTTCCTCCCTTCTTCCTTCCTCCATCTCCTTCTTCCTTCTCTTCCTTCCTACCCCGCTTGTTCCCCTTCTTTCTTGCAAATTAGAAATTATGGACTAGAATGAAAAGATGGAGTTTACTGTAAAATCGTGATGGGCTACTCAAGCAGAGAGAGTTGCCTGATAACAGAACTGAAGTGTTTATACCAGCAATTTGGGGAAATGGTTTTATATTTTCTTTTTCTTCCCAATTCCATTTTTCATCCTGAATCACAATCATCACTGCTTGATACAGACACAGGTCTTGCACGTTTATGAACATTGCATTGGACAGGACTCCCTACAGTCAAATTTGAATCTTCTGTTGAATAGTCAGCCATACAAATTTGACTATCAATCTCGCTGTTTTCACTCAAATACCCCGTTTGGTTTTCAGGGTCACTTTTGTACAAATTCAAAACAGACATGGTAAAGGGATTGTTTCTACAGTTCACACTTTAACACTGAGTGTATGAGACTTGTACAGAAAAAATCCAGCCATTGTCAATATAACGAGAAAGTTTACATGACTGGATACTTTCTGGACAGCCCTCGCATATAATGATTTCTTGATAATATTTGCATTATAACTACACTTAAAGCAAATTAAATCTGTGCGTGTCTCAGAGACGTCAGTGTTTACAATGGCTTAAGAAATACATGGCATGTCTGGGACATCTTTGTATGTCAAGGGGCTAGGGGCCTGGCCTTCCCATTCAAGCCTGATAGTAGGAGAGGAGGAGAGAGAAAAAGGAAAGTGAAGGAGAAGGAGAGAGCAGGAGGGAGGCAGGAGGAAGAGGGGGGAGGAGAGGGAATTAGAGAGGTGTGGCGAGATCACTTAAGATCTGAGTCTAGGAGTAAATTGGGGTGTGCTCCTGACACAAGAATCTCATGACCCTGACTGCAGAAAGTAGCCGTGGTCCTCCTCTGAGCCAAGGAAGGAGACATGAGCTAGACGAGGACCTTGTCAACTCTGCCACCTGTGCTCATTCAGCTTCTGCCTCCATCGCCCCGCTGAAACTGCTCGTGTAGAGTCACCGCCCAAGTGGCGCGGTCAGATGGTCAGCTCTGTCTTCCTCCTACTTGACCTCTGCAGCCTTCGCCCAGCCACTCGCTTCCCTTCGCTTTGAAATCGTTTCTGCCTGTGGACTCACTCTCTGCTCCTTATTTCCTTTGCTGCCGTCTCCTTTTTTTTTTGTTTTTTACAGAGAGAGAGAGAGAGATAGAGACAGGGACAGAGAGAGAACTGAACTGGGGGTACTCCCCAGTTCAGCATATGGGTCCACACAGGCCGGGGCCAGGATTCGATCCTCGGTTCCTGGGGCTGCAAAGTGAGTGCTTAACCCACTGAGCCCTCCGGCTTCCCCTGCTGCCGCCTCCTTGCCTCCTTAGTTGTCCTTTCCCGTTCCCCCTCGCCTCCCTGAGCTTTGCCAGGTATGGAGCCCGGCACTCAGGCAGTCCTTGGGCCTCTTCTCTTTCTGTCTCCACTCAACCCCAGGGACCCTCATGAGGTCTCAGGGAATTACTCATAAATGCCATCAATGCACTGAAACGTCCCAAAGTCAGGAACGAATCTTTCTCCTGGCCTTCAGGTTCATCTGTCCGTGTCTTCCTCCTCATCTCCACATGTGTTAGTCATCTCAGAGGACTGTGTACAAAACTGAAGTCCCAATCGTCTTCCCGCAGGGTGCTCAGGAAAGGGTAGCTTCTTCCTTTGAGGTCCTCAGGTTAGTGAACCCGGGGTCGGCGTCACCTCCAGCTTATGTCAGGTCCTTCGGGACCCTGTGGGCTGACCCTGCTGTGTCTGCCCTCAGCATAGCCCAGAGCCTGGGCTGCCCTCAGCCTCAGAGCAGCTGACAACCAGGCCAAGCTGCCATTCACTCTCCCCCCGCCAAGTGCACTTCACTGATGGCCCTGCTTCGGCCTTCCCGTCCATTTGCAGCACAGTTGCCATGGTGATCCAAAGTAAATAAGATCGTGTTATCTCCCTGCACACACCTGTGGTGAGGGCCTCCTTACTAAGGCCATCCCAAAGCCCTCTCAACAGTCTACATGACCCCAGAGATGCTAGCTGTCACCTCCTTCTACGACCTCCCCTCCCACTCACTCCCTTGTGCCTACACGGGCCGCCATGCCATCCCTGAAGATTCCAGGCATGCATCCTCAGTACTTCAGCCTCTATCCCCCCTCCAGATCTTTATCCCACCTGCAGGGGCCCTTGCCTTGAACAGCCCGGTTGCTACTACTCCCGGGTCCTGACGCTTTTTCACGTTCATTTCTTCCATAGCACCTTCCACCTTCTGCTATAGCGGATATTCTGCCAACTGATTATACTTACTGCCTAATTCTCCCCAGTCAAGTAGATGCTCAAAGAGGTGTTTCTGCCCATTTTATTCACTGCTGGGTCCCGGCACCTGGATGCCTGCCTGGCCCAGAGCAGACATTCAGCACTGTGTGTAAAGTAACATGTGACGGCGTGAGTGCACATGGGTGTGTAGGTGGTGAGAGACACACAGAACAGGTGATCGATCTGGCAGGAGAAGGAAGTGTCAGGCTTGCCTAGCAGAGGTCTGGGCTCTGGGGAGTTGGGGAGGCTCCAGGCTGCTGGGGCCCCATAGATATGTGCCTTGTGGTGCTCTGTCCCACGCGGGACAGTGTCCTTCCTGGTCTCAGGCTTCCTGCACTGCGCGAACTCCCTGCGCTGGCATCCTCTGATGGCTTTGGGTGGCATAAATGAGGAAGTAAATGGGTTCCTACAGGGCCGTGGGTGCCTGGAAGGAGGAAGCCGGCCTCCAGCCCTCCCTCCATCTCTTCTGCCCTCAGCACTGTGTGGAGTCTTCCCCTTAGAGAGAGGTGGCGCTGGGATCCTTAGCCTGGAGGAGCCTTGCATTCTGCCCATCTGTCCTTGTCACCGCCTTCGCAGTTCTCATGTCTGGAGCTTTCAGGCAAAGCTTAGGATGTGCAGACTTCCAAGGGAAAGAGACTCCCAGAGCTGCCACAGACTAGTCACCCTCAAGGTCCAAGCTGAGGTATGGCTTCGGTCTGGGTCTCACATGCAAAATACAGCTTTTGTCCTGGAGAAGGCAGAAACATAAAGTTACTGCTTTGTAGAAAAGAGCTACACCCTTTGCAAAGGTTGTGTGTGTGTCTAAGGGGCTGGCATGTGGAAAGACTGTTCTCTAAGGCAGAACGAGCATGGCTGTGGACCTTCTCACCTTTGCTGCAAGCCCAGGGGTGGCAGTTCTCCCAGCTCTCAAGTCAAACCAGACGAGAGGTAGGATCCAAGATTTGTGATTGCTGCCGGATTCTTGCCCTTTAAAAAGCATCCCCCTATCAAATGCAGCCCCCTTAAAGATGCATTCATGCAACGATGTGTCCTTAGGCACCCTGAATAGGGTCACCCCCTATATATTTCTATGGTCTTGGAGAGTCTGCTTCTGCCTTTGGAGAAACAAACCAAAGTATGTATTACATTTTCATCTGATCTGTGTCGGTTAATATGCAGTTGTAAGCTTGTCATATAATATACTGCAAATGAAAAAT
The DNA here is from genome assembly GCA_004027555.1 of Craseonycteris thonglongyai. Lineage (NCBI taxonomy): Eukaryota > Metazoa > Chordata > Mammalia > Chiroptera > Craseonycteridae > Craseonycteris > Craseonycteris thonglongyai. The sequence continues at coordinate 69,098 of PVKE010003203.1, forward strand.
AAGATTAGATATAGTGATTTTTATCTACTTTATTTTCAGAATATGGAAAAACTGATGAAGATGGCAAGATACTGCATCTTAATGTACCTTCTGTATCTAGATTTGCTGTGTCTTCGATTGGCCATCATTGTTTTGAGGTTTTTATGTCCGTATCACACTGTATATGAGGTGCCCTTGTACAAGGCACTGGTTCATCATTTGACGTCCTCTGGCCAATTTAAGGCTAAGTGTACCAGCACTTTTCTGGGCTAGAGAGAAAAAAATGAATTAAAAATGTAAACTTGTCTATGAAAGGCAAGAATCATCCTGCAGGTACCGAGTAAGTACTGGTGCTGACCCCGCCTGGGAAAACCAATCATCTCGTCAATGAGCAGACAGTGCTCTTTTTCGGGATGGAAAGATTTTTAAAAGTGAGGTGCTATTGAGCTTGGGGAGAACCGGGGAATGAAGTGTTACAGCAAGACCTGCTTCCCGTGTGGATCCCGGGAAGGCGGGACCCATCATGCATTTACTGACTCTGTGTGCCAGGCTCAGGGCTAGGTGTGGGGGACACCGGTCCCTGCCCCAAAGGGGTGCTGTCCAGGGAGGGGAACTAAAGTGAGAGCTCATAACAGTCCGCAGAATAAATGCAAGGAGGGAGTTTGAGGGAAACCCCATCAGCTCAGCGGCCACTTGGGGACAGCTCCCGGAGGAGCCCTTTTCTTGGGAAATGTAGGCGTCCAAGAAAGAAAACACAAGTGTAGCCTCAGCAAACAGGTTTTCTAAGGAGGGGTTTGACATCTTGTGGGCTGGGGTATCTAGAAGCCATGCGACTTCAGTGAAGAGACTTCGGTGGTTAGTATCACGGATTGGGAAGTGTTGCCCAGCTAAAGGTCAAGGTTCTTAGACTGTAACCTTCGCTTTGTTCCCTTCAGTTTGACAAGTCATTGTCTAACTGGCTTCTGTACCCACTTGCTTGTGGGGGCAGGACTAGGTACCCTGTAAGGTCCCACAGACTCTGTATCTCCAAAAGATCTGTGCATTTTATCCTTAACAAAGATGTTAACAGCCGAACCCATGACATCTCTTTCTCCCTTGGGAAAAATTTCCTTCCCATGGTCTGGGGGTGGCGAACCTGTGGCATGTGTGCCCAAAGTGGCACGTGGAGCCATTATTTCGGCACACAGAATTATTGTTTTTTGTTATAAAAACATCCTATGCCTCTTATAGACATAAAAATAATCGATACCTCTATCTTACTCGATGGGTTGGCCACGCGAGTCGAGCGAGTATACTCTTATTTCATAAACTTTGGCACTCAATCGCCAAAGGTTCACCACCCCTGGCTAGGTGATCAAGATTTGTTTCAACTCTGTATTGGTTGAAAACCAGTACAATTATCTAAATAATCCAGTAGAAAAAAAATTATGTTAATGATCTGGATTAGTGGTAGTTAAATATTTGTGTGGTTCAGGGGCCTTTTCTGAATATAATAAAACCAAGGCCTCCCCAGAAAGAAAGAAAACATGCTCTTATGGATGTGGGTGGCACATTTTACATGTATAGTAGGTCTCACTTATCTGCAGGGGTTACATTCCAAGACCCCCCATGAATGCCTGACACTGCAGAGAGTACTGAACCCTATATACTCATATATTTTTCCTCTACGTGCGTATCTTTTCTTTCTTTTTTTTTTTTAATTGTTAAGCTTATTGGGGTGACCTTGGTTGGTAACAATTACATTGTTTCCAGGTGGACACATCTACGTCACATTGTCTCTGTATTGCATGATGTGCTCACCACCCAGAGTCAGTCCTCTTTCCACCACCGCATATTTCACATAAAGGAAGCACTTCACAGAGTCTCTGCAGCATAGTTGAATTGGAAGCATCACTACTCTTGTGTGTTGGGGCCATTAAGTAAAATAAGGGTGACTTGAACACAAGTACTGTGATACTGTGTTGGTCGATCTGATTCCTGATAACTGAGATGGCTGCTAAGTGACTGATGGGCAGAGAGAGATATATGCAGAGCAGATACACAGGACAAGGATTCTGGTCCCGGGTGGGGCAGGGTGGGATGGCACAAGATATAATGCTACTCGGAAGGGCATGCAATTTTAAACTTATGAATTATCTTTTCCTGGAAATGGACCAACGACTGTGTTTTAAACATCCATAGCCAGCTATGGGTCTTGTAAATCACTGTGAGGTGTGAATTACCTAGGCAGGTGGTCTGCAAAGCGGGGGCCTGTATCCTAGCAGGAGCCTAGGGTTATCTGCAGGGTGTGGGAAGAACATGCTGGGAACTTCCAACACAATTTATTCTGTTTGAAACAGTAAGAGAAATTACATGTTGCAAATATGCAGTGTTATAAGATAAACCGAGGCACATTAAAAAAATTAAGAGTTCATTTCAGCAAAAGTTTATTGGAATGGCGCAGTGCCAAACTGGTAGTGGTTAGGAGGACACCATAGACCCAAGCCAGGGCAAGACTTACATGAAGTGTGGAAGCAAAGAAGGAGGTCAATCGGCTGTAGCTTAGTCTCGTTGGCTGTTGGTGACGGTGGTCCTTCGCATCTGATCACATAAATAGGAGACACTCAGGCTTGGGTTTCTGTTTGCTACACAGGAAGCCCTGACGTTAGACCCACATCAGTCTAATGGCCTCCTTGCTTGATTAAAGTAACTGTGGGCTGCAAGATGACAGGGACTTGCAGCAAGCAGGTGTTTTTCAGTTGGAGACATGTTCCAGGGACACCTGAGGTGTCCTCAGGAGACAGTGTGATGGAGACCATCCCTGGTTCACTCAGTTGTCAGAGGCTTGTGGTGTTTTCCTGTTAGCTTGTGACAAAATATCCCAGTTACGGCTGTAGGTGTCAGGAGGAAAACACCTTCAAATAATATTTACAAGGTTTTGCACAGAGACGAGAGTGGCCATGTTAGTCTTTGGTGTCATACAGAAAATTTATGATTTTCTTCTGGCAAAGAACATGAAAGTCTTTCAGAATCAAAACATGCATGTTTCTTGGACAGCAACAATAAAGCCCATACTCCAAATGCTCTGACCGTCCTGGGCGAGGACAAGCCGTGGTAGTATATACATGTAATGTGTCCCTTCAAGGTCATGCGACATTTGAAAAGTGAGTTTAATAGCTAATTTTAAAAAGGAATTCTTTTATTTATTTAAAAATATTTATTTATTTATTTTAACAGAGAGATAGAGATAGAGAGAGATACAGAGACAGAGACAGAGAGAGAACTGAACTGGGGGAGCTCCCAGTTCAGCACATGGGTCCGCACGGGCCGGGGCCGGGATTTGATCCTCGGTCCCTGTCACTGCAAAGTGAGCGCTTAACCCACTGAGCCATCCTGGCTTCCCCTAAAAAGGAATTCTTGATGAGAAAAAATATTTTGGACATGAGTGGTCAGGTGTGTTGGGGTCATTTTGTGATTTGTCACAAAAGTGAATAACTCATTTCAAAATGATCCTTGTCTACACACTTGAAAATGAAACTTGGCAACAGAACTTACTAACAGGTTAAAATAAATAAGTTCAGGACCCACTTGCAATATATATATGTATATATATACACACACACACACACATATATATATATAGTCCAGAAAGTATATATATATATATATATATATATATATATATATATATATATATTCCTGAAAGTATCCAGCCATGTAAGCATTCTTGTTATATTGACAAAGACTGGATTTTTTCTGAATAAAAATTACATTAGTTTGCTATAACTACCAACCAGAAAGTTGGTAAATATCAAGACGTGCGTGCTACAGTAATTGGAAATGAGGGCAATTCTTCAATTCTGGACACACTGCTCAGGTCTGCGTGTCTCGCTGACCCAGGAGACTCTTTAGGAGGAGGGCCCTGTACTCCGAATTCTGAACTTCTCGCTTATCTCTGGGACAATTTGAGCTCTCGGATTTAAGTTCCGAGAAAATTGAAGCCATTCATTTCTGTCTCTCGTTATCTCTAATGTAAGAAATATAGAAATACTGTAACGTTCACAGAAAAAGCCCCACAACTGCACAAAATTATAATAATTGACTCTGTTTGTCTTCATTTAACCAGCTGGGGAGATAGTCGGGTGGAACACAGCAATTTTCTAAATTCAGAGAGAGTTAATTCACGAGAACAGCTGTTGCCCAATCGAATCCCAGTACTTTATTTCATACAAGAAACCAAACTCAGAAGAAACCAAACAGGAAGAGACCACAGCCGCCTTGCTGGAAGTGTGGCCCATTTCCTGTCTGAGTGAACCCCCTTCTCGGTGCTCCCCGAGAAGTTCCACGTGGTCAAGGGATCTGTAGTGGTCTTGGGTTCAGCAGGAAAGGAGCTGCGAGAGTTTTAGAAGACAGCCTTGTCACTTTATTTCTGTTGGGACAATATCAAGGGCTTATCTATGAAGATGTTCCCGAGTAGAGTCACCTTAGTTGACATTATTGTGTTTCTAGAATGTCTTAATTTTCTTAAAAGCAAAGTTCTTAAACTTGAGCGTGCGTGTGTAGAAAATCCCTGGCACATCTGTTTAAAATGCAGAGTCCTGGGCCCTTGCCTCATAGGTTCTGAATCGGGAGGGCTGGGGCGGGGCCGGGGAAGCTGCACTGTCATTTACGTGCGGCAGGTGTGCACTGAGGGCGTGAAACTGTCTCGCCACGCATACGCTTCCCCTGGCCCATGCAGCCTCAGGTGCAGGGCTCAGCTCTGTCCCTGCGCTCACGTGCTTCTTCCTGCCCCAGGGAGACGGGGCTTCCGCTGCTCTTGGCCCAGGGAGCTCACTTCCTAGACCGTCACGTGCCGGGCTCCTGCTCAACACCCAGGTGTTGGCGCAAATGACACCCACTCACTTTCCCAAGTGCCCTGGTGTAAGGCCAGCCCCGCCCTCAGCTCACTATCTTCTGACCCTGCTTAACTCCTCACGATGTCCTTGGATTTCGTCACCTTGTATGCATCATGGCCCGTGAACGCAACAGGACCCTGCATGCACCTGGAGCCCGCGAAGCACATGATGACAGACACGTGAGTGAACGAAACATCGCCTCCAAGTCCGGTGAACGAGGGTGTCTGCAGGCCAGAGCGCCAAGCCTTCGCTGCTTCTGGAAAGTGCCTTTGAAACGCTTCCTCTGATCTTTAAAAATATTGCAGTGAATTCCGCCTTTCATTCCACAACACAATCCTATTTGTTTTAATATAAGAATGATTCTTAAAATTACTTATCTTGGGGAAAGCCGGGACGGCTCAGCGGGTTGAGCGCTCGCTTTGAGGCCACGAGGACCGAGGATCGAATCCCGGCTCCGGCCCAGGCAGGACCCAC